>VXBL01001987.1:260862-297950 GCA_013400195.1 Aramus guarauna | reverse complement strand
TTGATAAAGATATTAAACAAGACCGGCCCTAGCACTGAGCCCTGGGGGACACCGCTTGTGACTGGCCGCCAACTGGATTTAGCTCCATTCACCACCACTCTCTGGGCACGGCCATCCAGCCAGTTTTTAACCCAGCGAAGAGTACACCCATCAAGGCCATGAACCACCAGCTTCTCTAGGAGAATGCTGTGGGAGACTGTATCGAACGCTTTGCTGAAATCCAGGTAGACAACATCCACAGCCTTTCCTCGTCTACCAGGCGGGTCACCTGGTCATAGAAGGAAATCAGGTTGGTTAGGCAAGACCTGCCTTTCATGAACCCATGCTGGCTGGGCCTAATCCCCTGATTGTCCTCCATATGCCTGGTGAGCACACTCAAGATGAAGTTCCTAGCCCTTCGGTTCCTTATCTTCAAAAACTAGGATTTTATCCTGAAAAATCAAGTTCCCGTGAATTTTCATAGCAATAGCATTTGCTTCTAAGAGGCTTAGGTAGCGTGCTCTGGCAGAAGTATTTCCTTAAGACATAGAGGCCCATGTTGTTGAGAAGCTATGCTGGAGAGCCTTAGAAGCATCTGCTTCTGGCTCAGTGCTGTAGCTCTCCCCAGATACTTGGTCCAGCATTTAGAGTTCCTTCGCTGCCCAATATTGTAGATGTATTTTATAATACTGGTGATTTCCTGTGAATAGGCTAAAAGCACAGAGTAGGTAATAATTTTTCTGACTTAGATATCTCTGTCTATATTGGCATCTCTTCTTGCAGCTTCCAATAACCTTAGATTAGTAGATTTTACTCATCTGGGCATATACGTTTCTATGGGATTCCCTTACCTCACAACCTGGAATGTGTTCCTGCGTCTACCAAAGACTGTTCATATTGCAGCTTTCCCAGAAACAGAAGTAGCAGCGTAATGACCATGAATATGAGTAGACTGAGTTAGAGCAGTGTTTCCTCTGTCATAAAATCAAGCTGTTCTTCTGCACCACAGATGGAGACACCTCTCTGCTGATGGGTAAATGGCATGGCACTCAGTGTGAGGTTTGCGCCGTTTCTATTAATGGCTGAGTGACTGGGAGTCCCACTGCAGGAGTTCATACACAAGCGTTTGATCAGCTGAGGATCTAATTCCTGTACGTTAACAGGCGAGTGCTCGTTTAAGAGGTTCTCAGCCCATTTGCCTTATTCTGTCCCCTCTCAAGCAAGTTAGATGGGTAGGAAATCAGAATATTTGTGTAAAAACCAGATGAGGCACATACTGCTAGGGAGGCTCATTTTCCATAAGTATTCAGTGATTACAATCATGAGCACTTTCACCAGCGCTTGATTTCCTGAGGGCTTCACAGCTATGGAGCTCCGGGCATCCTTATTGTGCATCCTTTAGGGTCCACATCACCTAAGGGAGCGGTGTCTTCGCTGAGTCCCAGCCATCAGACCGGGCTGGGGCTACCTGGATGCTGTGTCTCTCCAGCCATGCTGCTTCCTCAGTTGCTGCTACTGTGGTAATTTACTCTGCGATCATGTATTCGGCTCTGTCCTTATCCCAGTTGCCCAAGTTTTGTTTTTGGGAGGGAGGGATGTGGGATCACAGAGTGTTGTGCTTTCCTGTTTGAAGCAGAGAGCTTTGAGTTATCCCATTGCATAGGTGGACTGCAGTGCTCTGGAGATGAACTGGGTTTGCTCCTGGTTATCGGAGTAAGTGGATAGCATTCTATATTTAAGTATTTCTTTAGCTGTTCCCTGGTTAAGCAGGGAGGTTTTCAAAGCCAGTAGTAATTATACACATCTCTTAACTACGATCACTGTAAATTAATGATGGCAAGCCACAGCCACTCTTAACTTTTGAGATGTGAATATCAGTCTGTTTTCCAAAGTTATCTCTTCCCCCTTAGGGAATGTGTCCTTTTAGATCTAGTCAAGGTCTGCATCGTCAGACTGGATCCCCTTAAACTACTCTGTTGAGCTGCTGGAGGTCAGAGGTGGAGCATGAAAACAAATGGCTCTTGCGTTGTCCCTTCAGTCTTTGTAGATTGGGCTGCCTCCAGCCGTTGTTGGGCTTGCTGCTTACTTTTCCAACGGTTTGCTGTTAGATTAAACCACTGTATACGTTCAGTAAACATACTCATCAAGAGGTCACAGTGTATTCATAAATTCTTACAAGATAGCCCTTTTTATTTGATGCTGAGCTCCTTCAGTTCCAGGTAAAATTGATGGAAGCTGCAAATGTTGCATATTTCTGAATCGTAGCCTGTAAGACATTAATTACTTATTTTTGCTCTCAAAGACAACTGGTAACAACAACATGATGTCCTTACCACAAAACCCCTCACACTTCAAACCTCCCAAATCCCCAAAGAACTCCATTTAACTGATATTTGCAAGACAAATATCCTTAAATGTTGAGAAGAACGCGTGAGGAGCAATCCTCAAGAGATCTCTTCACCTTCGTATTGGTAATGAGATGCAGGCGATTACATTGGCATTGTGGTAAACAAGGATCAAAAGAGAGAAGACGGTACAGGATGGAGGAGGTAACACTGGAAGATGCACATGGAAGGAGAAGTTGGTGTAATGAGAAGACCCCACTTTGTACCAACATGGTCTTGACTTCTTCATGGCTTCTCTGGAGTATAGTATCATGACAATCTCTGGGAGTCTAGGATCTTATAGTCAGCTGCTGCCTTTTCTTCTAGCTTACAGAAGTGTCAGGCTATCATCTCCATAGACGTAGGGATGCGTTCTCCCACCCTCTGCCTACAAGAAAAGCACCTTCCTAAATCCCCAAGACCTAAGGCTTTGCCCTGTTTTCAAGAAGGGATTGCTGAAAATCTGCACTACTGTACTTGAAACCTGCTTCCATAAGGGAAAAAAGAAAATCTTTAAATGTCAGACTTTGCTATTTTTACAGCATATCCCAGAAAGCAGCTCTTGCGTTGCTGCATGCCTTCACAATTGCGATACACTGCATGCCCGCCGCAGACAATTATTACCATTTGTCTTGTACTTGTCAGTTGTTATTTTACAGTGAAAAAAATTTTGTAACAAGTTGTAAATGTTTTCAGTTGGTCAGCCTGTTGTGAGCTGAATGTGAATCTTCTTCGACTGTGCTTGGAAGGCATTGAAGGGTTTTTTTTGAGAATAGTCTATGTACTTTGAGTTGGAATTTCGTTTACTCAGATTCTGGAAACCAGGACTCTGCAGGAGGCTAAGCAAAAATATCAGAACTCTGCTCTGTAGGATAGAGATATTTTCTGGTAGGTTGTTTTATTGTATCCAGAGCATATTTGTATTGTTTCGGATTCACATAATATTAACCACTAACAGTATTTGACAGCGTACTCCCTTTGTAGTGTACTCACTCAAAATAGCCTCAAGGTGGACTTGAGAAATGGGTTTGATTTTAATGGTTGGTTAAAATAATTTAGAATTAATTAAAAGGACTTAAGTGGATGTTAATTCAGAAAGTGAAATTTGAAAAATATTATGAATTAAGATCATGGATCTATTCTGTAATAATAGACGTGGAAGAAATTACAAATTCTCCCTGTGGCCTGAGATGACAATTGCGTTTCTGTGTCAGAGTATTCCTGTCGATCCTGATCTGGATCACTCACTTGCTCACCATCACCTCTGTCACTTGACCTCTCCGCATTCAGACTCAAATATCAGACCTGGCTTTTTCCTCAAGTCTTTTGCCTTATTCTCTCACTTGTTAGGTAAATCTCGAAAGAACGATGAAATGGAGAAACCATGATCTTGCTTCTGTGCTGAAGGGACGGGAGATGAGGCAAGAGAACGTGGCAGGAGATAGTCAAGCACGATATTGAGGGTCATGTTATTAACAGAGTAAATAATGAGCATGGAAGCGAGCTCAAAAATGTGAAAAATTTGAAAAATCATTTAAAGTTGTGTGCATGACAATATAAGGCAAATATTCAGAGATCTTCAAGTGATGCAATTTATTGGTCGTATCGGTCAAAATTTGCAAACCCAGGAGCGTAGCATGAAGTTTTGAAGTTGTTCCTGAATTAAGTGACTGGACGTTGGAAACCGCTGTGACCAGGAGAGCAGCTCACCCCCAGGCTGGGGAAGGTTGGAGCGGTCAACCTGGAGGCTTAAGTTCCAGGCATTTAGTTGTTTGGTTGGTTTTTTTATTTATTTAGTGATTCTCATCCAAACAAATGGACTGTTTCAGTGTTAAAAATCTAATTTCCAAGTTGTTAAAGATAAAATTGCTCTCCTAAGAAAGGTCGTGGTTAATTTCTGATTTCTCTTGTTAATGTGTTATGAAGGTAAAGAGAAACAAATTCAAATTATTTCAAGACTTTAGGGAAAATATTTCGTAGGTAATAAACACCACAGGTTTGTTCATTCAGACGTACTGGGGCGGAAACTGATTTCTTGGTGAAAGAGCAATTGCTCGTTGTAAATGAGTGGCAGCAGTCATTGTCAAATCCAATTTTTTTTTCTTTGTAAACTGAACGGTCCTGGGTAGTAGTGATACAAACTTGAAATGGCATTGCCTGAGGCAAATAATACCCTGTCTAATGTATTTGATTTTGCAAAGATAACAAGCTGAGTTACATTTTTGCTTTCACTTATATTAATGGTTCAAGGAAAGGGAAGCTAAGAAACTGAAACAGATTATTAAATCTGCCTTTTATCGTGGTATCACTTAAGGTAAAAGCTAGTGATGCCTTAAGGAATCTTTTGAAAAAAAAAATGTAGCATTTAGTGCCATATAGAGAAAAATAGAATATATAATGTGTTTTTGTTAGGTTTACAGCAACAGGGAGTTTTGGTAGAGCATTTGGTTAAATATCTAATGACTAATTCGGGGTCACTAATTTATGAACCCTGTCGTGTAGACTAAAAGCCAACTTTCAGGGCCTTGGAGAAAGAGAACAAATACCCAGCATTTAGCTAAACAACGACCAGACTGGGAAGTTGGGGTGGTGGGAGGGGATGCTGCAATAAGCCTATGAACCTTTGAAGGGCATCAGCTATTGGCTGAAATGATTTAGTTCTGATAGATTTATTTATTTTTTTTTAATAGTCAATATTAAAATCTCTCACCAGAGGCGGTAAGCCTATTATGTTGATAAAACACTAAGTTATATGAGCAGAAGCATTTTGATGTAAGCACACAGGTGGACTTCAGGGCCTTCACGTCTATACTCTCTAATCCTGTGAAACGGTTTTGTTGAACCAAGCGTCTGATGCATTTTTGATGCTGTACTTCTGCCAGGCGTGGAACTGGAAAACAAAGGGGAGGATGTCTCCCTGATGAGCTTGCAGTCTTAATTAACAAGACTTAACAAAAACAATTACCACAGATAAAGGTTAAAAAGAGATAGGAGAGATAAAAGTAAATCTCAAACAGGGAGAAGAATTAAAGCAGAGATGTAAATGTTCAAGAATACTTTGCCTCCGCTGAGAACAGCAGACATTAGTGCAACGGCTTGTCAGAGCTGCAAACGGCCTATTTTCATCCTGGATCTCTCGATCTACATGTTCAGGAATTAAAATTTCAGATTTCGAAGCCAAATAAAGAATTTCAGAGACTTACAGAACAGTTCATTGTAACATATGTCACCTTTCCAAGTAGACACATTTTGAAGGCATTTGGGGTTTAAAGTAATACAGAAATCTCTAAAAAACAGCAGTATGTTGCAATTGGAAATAACTTTTTATTTTTCATTTCGGTACGACCCTAGTGTAGGCAATTATCTGATATTCCCCACTTGATGTGACGGCCCTGGGTTGGGAATCTTGGAGCTTGTAACAATGGAGTAGATATGCCTACTCTAAGGCAGAACTGTTCCAAAAATTGCAAGTAATTTTTGTCTGAGTGGAAAAGAAATAGCAATGATCGCTTAAAGTTTCAGAGCTGTTCAGCACCCTTCAGTCGGCTTTTTCTTGTGGCAGAAGTATCCTTCAAGTAACTTGCTGTTGATATGTGCTGGTACGCGATTTTGGGGTACAACTTTATTTATTTATTTGTTCATGTACAAGAGGCACGAGAGATGTGGGGGTTTTGGTGGGTTTTTTATGGTAATCTGGTCTTTTATACGGCTTGCCGAGTCTGTGAGGATCTAGGAACCGGGAAACCAGATGAGAATTTTGTGATGTTGAAAAATTGATCTCTGTAGCTTCTTGCAGCTGAAGTGGGTTTGGCTTCTTGCACTGAAGTTAAGTTGATGTGATAACTGTGACTGGTTTTGTCACCAATAATTCTTGCCTTGAGCAGGATATTTAAAAGGGCAAATGAATTAAAACCAGAACTGCTACTGACTATGCATTTTTATTTTACTTTCTTAATGTTAAATTAATTGTTGACAGAGATTATTTAGGTAGATTGGTTTTGTGCTACAGTTTAAATTAAGCCATTGTGGTATTACTTAGCATGCAGAAAAGATCCTCCCAAATTTTGAAAAGGTCACTACTGTTAATCATTTCAGGAAGGCAATAAAATATTCTAGTAACGACTCAACTGAAAAGAATGACCAAGATTAAAAACTTCTTAGTGCTTAATAAGTGTAAGTGTGATATAATGGAACATACCGAAGAGAAGCCTTTGCTGCAGTGGAAGACTATTGGGTCCGAGCGTTTGCAGCTATTTGTTAGTTTTGATTAGTTTTGATCATCAACCCTTGTGATGAAGGTATTCCACTAACCATGGTGTATAGCTGAAGAGTATCATTTTGGGTGGGGGGTTTATTTGGTTTTAGTTGTTTTGGCTTACTGCCACAATTAAAAAAACTGGAGATTCATCATGGGTTAGCTTTTGGACTCCTCCAATTTCAGAGGTGTTCGCTATAGTAGGTGTTTGTGGTTGAGTTTGATTCTGATGAGCTGCGGAGCTCCCGGTGACTTCGCTTCAAGTAAAGTGAGAAACTTCTGCATATTGCAACCCTTCCCATTTTCCAGCTGGGTACCCCAAACTGGAATCAAACTTTATGCATTTTTAAGGTTTTCATCAATAATATTAGTATGTCTTTTGTGCTACTGGAAATGGCATTCACTTTGGTAAGGTCTTGGTAAGGAGGAGTCGGTACAGACCAAAATAAGGTGTGAACACATATGAATAATAAGTACCTAATGCAAGCATTCCTCTTCAAGAATTATTACAAACATATTTTCCATGAGCTGATTTCTTTATTGAAAGATTGTCACAGGTCTCATAGGAATGAGATCCTATTTTCATTTAAGACCGTTTTATTTTTAATCATTTTTAGTTATCCTTTCAGCATCACAGAATCGTTTTTGAAAATAATCTACTAACCTTCTCTGCAGCTTGGTATTTATGTTAAATAGGATGTGTAGATATAGTACAAATAAAATGACTGACAAACTATGAGTTTGCCCTTGCCACTAATCAGATCTTCCTTCCCCTCACCCCCAAAATCTATGAATCCTAACTGAGAAATTCCTTTAGTTTAAGGACCACATGAGCAGATAAATATTGGAGCATTTAGCGTAATAATAGTTATTTAATGTATTTTTTTAATGTCTAGCCCATGTTTGATTGTATTGCGTATATGCCCAATGATGATCTGTTTGTTATTGAGCATTATGTCCTGCACAAGCTAAACGATGCTCCGACGCGCACTCGGTGTACTCCGTGCTCACAGTCTACAGGGCGAGAGGAACTCCTCATCCAGCGCAGATCCTGCCCCAAAAATGCGCGGTTTCCTGCTCTGACAACCTGCTCAGCCGTGAGGTACGCGGATGGGTGTTCCTGCGGGTCAGGAATAAATTCTCCCTAGTGTCACAGCTTCAGCTCCTTGACAGACTATTCGTATTTACTAAATGTTGTGGTCTAGAAGCTTCTTCTAATTGCCTACACTTTTATGCTGCATTTCATCCCATTATTCATAGCAATGCTTTTACCGTTTACCACTCTAATATGTTTTTTCCTTCTTGTATTAATACCTGGAAACAAATGTTGACAATCAGCATAACTGTGTTAGCTATAACATGGCTGAAAGATGAGTGTTTTCTTATTTTAATCTTTATACTAATCCCACAGGGCCTTTTATGCTTGTTTTCTGTTTCCTTTCAAACCTACCTAGTTTCTCCCTAGCACACACTGTCATTTCAGGTGTCAGTATTTCTTTTTCTATGCCTGGCATATCCCTATCGTACTCATTTTTTCTGATAAACAGGGAATTTTTAATGTTTTAGACATACGATCTAAAGATCCAATCTCATCCGAGTGTCCTGCTGTTCTTGCATGTCTCGGGCTAATGCATTTTTCTGTAGACAATTTGTTTAGCCTAGGTTTTAATCAGCTGTAGCGTCTGTTTTTAGTTCCTGCTCTTACCGATCTGTACCTTGTAGAGATTGTATGAACTGGCATTCAAGATAAGGTGGAATACATTGACTTCATGTTTCTAATCTTGCATTTAATTTTAGAAACATAGGAGACATCTTCCTATCTTTAAATATTTTTTAAGATGCTGGCGAGCTTTTTAGCTTTTAAAACATTTTTTTTTTTTCATTCCGCTGCAGTAATCCTTTCCTGAACTGGTTGGGTTGAGCCATTTTGATTGGTGTGACATGTGGGGCCTCCTGCTGCTATACTTGGATTTACATTATATGCAGAAGATTAATCTCCAGGTCATCAAGTTTAAGTCTTCTGAGGACAAACCAAGAGGAATTTTCTGTGCTGAATGTTTCTGAGTTGCTGTGTGTACAGAAAGTGTCCCACCAGCATCCGGATAGTTCTCCTTCCTCTTCACCCCTGTCTTTGATTTGCAGTAGTCAGTCATTGTACGCGAACGCCGGCCTGCACGGGGCAAGGCTGCGGTGTTTTGGTGTCCCACTGGGAAATGTGGTAGCGTTGGTCTGCACTGCTGATGGAGAGCAGCAGGAATGGAAGTGGCTCTTTGCCCCCACGGGACTTCATCTTGCAGCTTGGAGCGTGGTCGGTGAACATCATGGTTGGGTCTGAGGAGCAGCATTATCCCTTGGGTTCATGCTTTGGCAATTGGGGGGCGTGGGTGATTTTAGGGCCTTGGAGACTGGAGGTGAGACCTTTAGTCCCTCCAGAAGCTCGGTGTGGAGCGGGTGCTAGCGGCAGACCAGCTCTGTGCTCAGAGGGACATCAGCAAGAGGAGATGTGCTGACAGTAGGAGGAAAGAGCCAGCCGTTACGTACGTCAAGTGTCAGGTTTACTTCTGTAATTCGGAAGCAGCACTGCTTCTGCTTCTCTAGCCTGAGAGCCCCTCCTGTGCAGCGTGTCAGAGTCCGTCTGCCAGAAGAGCCCGTCGCTGTCCCGTGCCTCTGCACCAGCCCAGCAGCGTTCCTGCTCCCCGTCAGACCGCTTGTGCCTCTGCGATCAAACGCGGGCTTTCCGTCACGGCTGAGATGCTGCGGGCTGGCTCTGCAAGGCACCGTGAGAGACCCCGGGTGCTCTCCTGCAACATCATTTTTAAGGTTACAGTAATTAATCTACAAATCCTCCTGTAGCCAGGGTAAGTCCCAGGAACGCGAGAGGCAGCGTTGCTCTGGGACATGTGCATCTGCAGGAGCATGTGTTTTGACAACTCCCGTATGTTGCCACCTACGTAAGGAAATGTAATTTCTGCCCGATCAGCCTTAATCCTTCCTCGGTGAGAACGCTGATGTTTCACAAGGCGCTGTACTATTGACCAATCTTCCACCACTTCATACATCATCGTTCCAAATCTGTCATCTCCTTCCTAGGGTCTGTTGATATATTTAAGGACTGAAGCCTCTGCTGTTCCCGACGCACCAGCACCGCATATGTTCTCCAGGAATGTTTAAGCCGCAGCGTGTCGGAGGGGGGCTCGGGAAGCTCTGTTGGGGGGAGGCTCTTTGGAGAGCAGGAAACCATCCTCCAGGGAGTACCTGAGGAATACAGTTGTCTCCTCATCCATCCCCTTCTCCCGCACTGAAGGTTTCATTTGGCCGTCACCGAGAGATTATCCCAAAGTACAAATCAGATTTATGAGAAGAGATTAAATTTACTTTTTTTTTCTTTTTTTTTTTAAGCTGAATTCATCCCAGGTTACTTTTGTGGGTCTGATTTTTTTCTTTTTTTATTGGCAGACCAGTATTGCAGGGCACCACGCTGTGATTGAAGCAGTAGTAGACCAAATCCAGTAGTTACATCAATTGCTGTTTAGGTTCATCTACTGTTTTTAATTGGTCTTTTGTCCCTTAATAAGCTATCTATTGTCCTGTGGATCATGCTGTTAAGTAGTGCAGTGTGCATACTTTGTTTCTCCATTCTCAAAATATCTGTGTATAAACAATCACGGTTAAAACCGCAGTCCCTGACAGAGCACCACTGGATTTTGGGGAGCTGGATTTTATGAGTTTTGGAAAACAATTTGCTTTTTAGTACAAGTAGTCCTTCACTTAATGCATTAACTTTTAAGGGCTGAAAATATCGATAGCGTCCAGATGGCGTATAAGTGAAAATTGTTTCAGTTTTCTTTTTGAAATAAGAATTGGAAATTTGGCCAGTCCAAAATGTGAGTTGGTGTATGATTGTGGGCAGTTGATGATCTCTGGTAAAAATGAGGCTGAAAAACAGAAGGTTGCACCATAAAGCACAATTCTTTGTTCCGCTTCCAACACAAATTAGCCAAACTGCTGCCTCGTTTTGCTCGGGTTGTTTTCGGTGCCTAGTGGTATGCTCTTAACAACACAGCATGCGAGGTAACAGGCAGTTTCCATGAAGTATTTCATTTGTATGTTTTTTTCTTTCAAAGATTTGTAGTCATGCCATAAATTCTTTTCTGGATTTTAGTAGTTTTTCACTCATGGAATCAATACGTATTGCAGATACAAGTCATTCATATCTGTATGACTTGGTTTAGTGAATGTTGTGGTCAGGATTTATGGGCATCAAGCGTACCTAGTTTGTTGACCTCCAGTCAAAGCCATGGAAAAAAGATTTGGTGGAAGCTCACTTTGGCATAACCACAATCAGCAATTTCCACCAGGTTCTGGTGGAAATTAATTCACTGTACATGATGATTAAAGAGAGGGAGGGGGTGCGAGTTCGGTGTATTGGAGACTTCTCCTTCATCCTGGCCCCTGACAGACACCCAGCGTAGGGAATTTCCTCTGCGTCCCTCCTCGGTGGAGTGACCGTCCCGTTGTTGGTTTACGGCTGCCGGGGGACTGCAGTATTTGCAGATACCAGGCGAGGAAAGACTTGTCGTGATGCAGCGCTCTGCAGAACTGGCTGCTCTCGCTGCTGGGTGAAGTTGGTTGTGTGGAACACCCAACGTCACCCAGCGTCACCTTCTCTGGCCAAGGAAGAACTGACACTCTGGCAAATCCTGACGAGCCTCCGTTGCCCACCCCAAAGTGGTGGGGTATTCTGGAAGCAGAGAGTCACGAGATATTTTTTTATTATTGTTATTAAAATGCATTCATGGATGAGTTTTTCCCTTTGAGAAGCATGACTGTTCAGATGATTCACCGTTGTGTTCTTGTAGGAATTTCAGCGCCACAGAATAAGCAATCACAATAGCATTGCACTCGTGCTGCAGCTTGTTTGCTTGAGAAAATATTCCTAACACAAATTGTAATTCATTAATCCGTATGCATCTTCTCAACTATAATTGTTAAATTAATTTTAGAATATTTTTAACCAATTTCATGGTTATGATCTGCGTGTCAGGTCTGTGTATAGACATCACACTTGAAGAATACTTCCACCGGAAAGCTTGTACTTTTGCTGAAAAGCTGAGCTACTTTAATATTGAATTATTGATATTAGGCCAACTGAGTGGATAGATACTTTTGCCTACAGCACTAGACGCATATTGTTTTGTGCATTGTAATCTGTTACAATAATAATTTTCTTGTTCTGGCAACACATATCTCTATTTGGCTGGCTGAGCAATATTTTTACGTCTAATCTCTATGTCCAGAAAGGCAAATATAACATTAGAGAAGCCTGGGGAAACATCCTCGGAGCAAGTCACTTGCATTTTCACATGTTACTTTTATGAGATGTTACAGAATTGTACTGTGAAAAAGTGTGGTAGACAGAAAGGAGCAAGGTATGATATTCATCAAAGGCGTTAGCTTTTGTGGTTGGTTTTAATCTACGTATAGAACAGCAGCAAAGCAAAGAGTTGCATTTCTAGCAGTCATCCCAGTGGTCTGGAGATGGCTAATGCAGTATTGTCAGATTGGAAGCTGAGTAATGACTGATGCTTTTTTCAGACTTTAAATATTACTGTCCTGAGAAAAGGAGGCAGTTATGAGATACTCTGCCCTACCGCAAGTAGTGACGTTACTGCTGCAGGATTGTGTCTGGTTCAGGGACCTCACTTCAGAGAATCTGAAAGAAAATGGCAGAAATAGCAAACATTACCTATCAGGAAAGATTAAAAATTGGTATTATTTACTCTAGAGGCGATTACTTTCTTTTAGTTACATAAAAAGTTTCAGGCGAAGGGTTCTTCCTTCCGTGACTGCTGCAGATACTGAGCAGGTCCTACAGCAGGGCGTAGGCATTCAGACCACCTTCGGTGGAAGGATGACAAAGAGCCGAACGTGCCTGGGCAAGCTCTAAGGTCTTCATCGCTGGAAGAGCTGAATCGTTTGTGGAATGCAGCTGGAAAGTTTTGGATTTAGTTGAACTTTGGACTGTGGGAAGAGACCAGATGGCTTCTTGAAGTCCTTCGTGGGGATGTCTTTCTGCTCCTAAAAGAGGTATGCTAGATATTCAGGGGAACTTCTGTGACAGCAGGGAAAGAGATCTTCTGTGACAATGTAATACGTATAGTAAAAAACCAGGAGCGAACACAAAATGATATCTTAAAAAATACTACTCAGTAATCTACTTAAACTCCCTTTTTTATGCAGGCACGTAGGTGAATGCATATCTCATTCTACTACATAAAACCTAGAGAAACGAGACATCTGGTAGCACGCGTGCTGTGTAACGGCGTTCTCCGCTCTAAGTCGTCACACTGAGCCTCCCACCTTTTGCCTGTTCCATGTACGTTGGTACACGTGGCCGTAGGGTGTAAAGGCTGCGTCTGCACTGAAAAGAACCTGGCAAGGATATCTAATGCAGTGAAAAAGGAGGGTTGTAGCATTCACATTACTGCTTTTACCAAAGTTGTTCTCCTTAAAAATCTCTCTGTTGGAGGCACAGCTGGCCTTGCAGTTGCTCTGTGCTCAGTCCAGTGGCTTCTCAGTAGTTGTAATTAAAGTATATCCCTCCGTCCTCCCTGTGAAGGCGTTAAGTCACCTTACATATGTATCTGGTGTTTGGAGCCGTAGGTCAGAGTGGAAAATAATTGCTGGAAAGATTGATGATTGCAGTTATGTAAGACAGTGCGGGTCGTGCCCCCGCGGTCACACTGCCGTGGTGTTAGACGCGTTGGAGATGTTACCAGGATAACCCTCCCATCCTCAACGTGACTGTTCCCTCGCCGTGCAAATCTGAAATCCCCCGGGTCTCTTCAGTGGGCTCGTTTTATTTGTTGGGGTTTTTCCCCTTTTTACACAGAGGTGCTGCTGTGCTCTCCCGTGCCTCCCTTCTCCAAGTATTTATCATCTGTTATTATTGTTGGAAAAGATGGGTTCCATTAGCAGCCCCTCCAGGGTGTGCGTCCTCTCTCCCTGATGAGACCGAAGTCCTCTCTCCAGAGGAAGGAGATGATCTGTGAATTATTTTTTTCTAAGTGTAGACCCTTAATTAGAGAGGAGAAAAAGAAAACGTACTTGAACAAGACAGTGCAACATCTGCTGTGGACTAACAGCAGTGAAACTGTTACCAGCTTTTTAGGTTTTCTGTAAGAAAAAAATATTATTCTTCTGCACCAGGCAGAGGTACACAGACTGTCTTAGTTTGGTCTTTAAGGTCTGCCACTTTAATGGTTATAGGAAAAGCTATCGTTGATACAGTCCAGTTTTGTGCATGGTAGCAAATAATGATAATAGGAGGCTCAGTAAGAGCAAATCTGGAGAGGAAAGCAGTGGTGAGGAACCAGTGTCCACAGACATTTGTGCTCAGGGTTCCATAAACCGAGTGCCCGTTAGGGGTTGGAGAGCCCTGGGTGCATCTGAGGTGCACCTTCCAGTTCGGTGTCACCTGAGAAGCTCCAGTTCGTGCACCTCAAGGCCGCCTCAGATGGCACCCAAAACGCTGTTAATGGGAGAGCTGCTTCACAAGTCCACTTGTAGTGTGAACAGGATCAGGAACGTGGGCGCACACCTGGTGCCACCCATGGCTGGACACGGATTGTGGTCCCTTCCAGCATTCATCTTCTGCTTCAAGCAGCAGGTAGAAACCACAGCACCTGGTTGTCCAAGTGCCCTCAGTGGGTATCCGTGTGCCTTGCGTGGTGGTGTCCACCACCCGTATGTCTTCTTCCTCACTTACAATTAATGTGAAGGGTTCTTTGCACGATACAGCATGTGAAAACTGGTGTCGCGAATTGCCTTTATACTCTCACCTCAAGAATGAGGAGGAAGAGAGGAGGAAAAGCCACGGAGTAGTGAGGCATGAAAGGGATGCTATGGGTAAAGCAGAGCATAGCATGTACCGTTGTTTAAAAAAACCAAACCAAAACTAAAAAGGTCCCCCGAAGAGGAGATCTTCCTGATAGTCTTCTGCCCCCTAAATTACATCCAGGTTGTTTATGTAACAGGAATGATTTTTATTTTTTTTTTAATCCATTGTAACTCTGTCTTGCCTAGCACCTTAGTGAGAATGAAATTGCTTTATTCAAATTATTTATATGATGTCCTCTGAAATCCTGATAATTATTATTTAAATACACATTTTTAATTGAGTTGAGAAACTGGCGAGTGGTACAGCTCTCCCACAGGAGTTTTCACCTATTTTCATTATTGGTGAATGATTCCAGTTATTGCCTCTATCCCCAAATCTCATTCGCATCTGACCGTAGAGATGAAAATACTGTTAGGAGTGCAGTGGCTGTTTCTATGTAATCTCATTGAGAAGTTAAATAATATGCATTTATATTCTGTTCTGTTTACTATCCGTGCAAGAAGATAAATTTTTTTTTTCATTCTTTTTTTCTCTGTTGTTGTTTCAGAGAATGTGCAGTCGGTTAGGGACTTAGGTACGGCTGCAAGTCTGGCCTTCCGACGGCAAAAACCACCAAGATTTTCACGGGCAGGATTTCCCTTCATAGTTGTCTTTCTGACTACAGTATAAATCTTTGTATCGTTAATCTAATTCTTGGGTCTCGTCTTACAGAATGGAATAAAAGGCTGCTCTTTCTGTTAGCCAGGAACACATTATACAAGGTTAATTACAATTTTGCAGATAATCCCTTACTCTGATGCCAGCTGTTCTGGACAGAATTGGATATACCTACCCAAGGTTTGAAATACAGCGACATTACATCCTTAATAAGCTTTTATTTTGCTTCTACTGCATCTTGTGTGGCAATTGGCAGCCTGGATGAATGCAACCACTTAGGTACCAGCCTCAGTAGTGTATTTCTTGATTGTTTTATTTTTAATTTAGGAGAACTTGTACTGCGAACCCCAGTCAAGCCATCCTTCTTTTGTATCAGTGGCACTCGTGTTCTACATATTTTATTTATTTTCTGTCACTTACGTTAGTAGCTGCTTTGCTTCATGTGACACGTTGTATGTTCCCTCACCTAGGATTTTGTTCAGTAAGATAAAGTCATGCAACTTTAACGAAGAAATTACCTTTATTTTTTTATTAATTAAGTTGTGAGAGTCACCTAACATTTTCAAGGATTAAAATTAAGATTATTTCTTTTAGCTGTCAGCATCTCCTCTTACAAGCCTCTAAATGTCATTTATGTTACGGAGAACTGTCAGGATATAGCATAGCATAGAGCTCTGATTAGAGGGCCACCTGATGGAAGGGGTTGCCACGTGAGGCTACTTACCCTTGGCAATGCAGTGTTTGGTGGGGTGCTCTTCCTAAAGAAGCCTTGCGTGGGGTGCAGGTCCCCGCAGTCAAGGGGAAGGGAGACTCATCTCTCGGAAGCAAAGGTGCCCCTTGACGTCATTCCCGGCTCCGGTGGTTTCCCCTAAGTACGTCAGCACAGCACAGGGGACAGACTAATGAGCGTCAAATAATCTGTCTCCTCGGCGGTGGGTACTGCTTCAGTGCAATTAACCTTCTGATTTCACATTCAGGATGAGATGACCTAATGAATTTATAAACGGAGAGAATTCTGCCCTGTTCCTGGGAGATTCTGCTTTGCTTCGAAGCACGATTGAGGGCTACCGAATTGCTGTCCCAGTAACGGGAACCCTTTCTGCCCTGCTCTGTCCTTGTCTCTTTGCTGGTTGTGAACGGAGATCCTTATTTCTAAACAGATTCCATCCTTTACAGACTAGCAGGATCCTGTTACCTGCGTGTGTAGTAAAGTTCAATGCAAACAAATCACGAACATTAGCAAATGGTTGCATATTTCTCTGGGTTAGCAGTAATGAGAACTAATTCCGGGTATTTGTTTGTACTGGAGAATGAATTATGATTTGTTCCCTTTCACCGAAGTGGATTCTCTATTCGGAGCAATTTCTGAACGTCCCTTTCTTCATTCAGCAATAATTCTTACTGCAGGCATAGGGAGAACGCTTAAGACACCTGAAACCACATACACACAAAAAAGGATTTTTAACGTTATTTGTAGTGCTTTAGAAGAGAGAGCACTGGGAGCTTTGACCTTTAACTATACATTTGGACCCTTTTTGATATTTGGACCCTTTTTGATATTTAAATTGAAACAGTATTCTTCCTTTTCATCTCCCTCAGGCTTCACAATAGTTTTGTGAGACATTTAAATGAAAGCTTGAATGGCTTTAAATTTTACATATCCTGATGAAGAAATTAAGAGAGAAAGTGGAAATGATTTTTACGAGCAAGAAGATAAACGCTGACGTCTGCAGCTGCAAATAAACCGGGAAAGTCTGAGGTACCTTGGGACGGTGAAGGTTTAGCGAGAAGTTACAAGGGTAAGGTACTGAAACTTGGCCAGAATAAGAAAGAGGATGGAGTTGGGTCAAATGAGCAGTAAGAAGCATGTTAAAAATTAGGATTTTCTGTGTTCTGTAGTCATGCAGACACCAAACGAGGTGCCAGCACCCGGGTACTGTTAAACTGCAAGTGCTGTGAGAAATAAATACTGCCTTCTCTGTGGAGTTATCCCGAGGAGCGTAGTGCATACAGGGAAGGCGTCCTTGCTGTTGGGGACCGGAATCAGCAGAGGGTAACAAAGGAAGAGAAATGCCTACCAATAGAATAAGTCTTTTTTAAAAAAGTATTTCTTCAAGTGGAAATTGCCATTCTGTTGTGCAGTTTGATGTGTTTGTGCGCTCACGCTTTCAAGTCACTTTAGCCAAATGCCAGGATTTATTCAAACCCTGAAAGCAGCAGGAGTTACTCCTCTTTAATCGTCAGAAATCAGTAGATTGTACCTTGTGGTAAGACTTAAAGTCTAACAGCATTAGTTTCTGGCAGGTATTCTCCTTGCATAATATCTGATCCTACTGGAATCTTAAAATACTTTTTTTTAGTAACTGTTGAGGTTTAGAGGAAGGTAGCAATGTTAAGATGTTTTGTCTTCAGTGACTCTGAATTTTCTTGGGTTTATTTCAGTAGAAAGTGTTGCTTTCCTCATTGCATACCCTAATTTACTGATAAACACGAAAGGAAATCGCAAAAAGGGGGAAAGAAAAAAAAAAAGTTCTTAAAAAATCTTGGAAGACTTTCAAGTCAAGTAAATATAGCCGTGAGGTTCATGAATCCTGTTTGCAGGAAGGAGCAAAGCCCAGCAGCGTTGCAGCGCTGACCAGGCGTTAACAGTCTTGCTGGGAGGAACCCGCTCCCTCCAGCGAGGCTGTCCTTGCCCGCCTTGCGCTCCCAGTTGAGTTGAACAAAAAGGATCTCGTGATGTACTTGCTTCAAGTATGTCAAGTTCTGGTGGCTGTCTGGAAGTTTGAAATTCAAGCAGATTTTAACAGAAATTGAGGGTTTTTTTTTCTTTGGGCTTGTTTTTCTTTGGGCTGTCATGCCAAAGCGTGAGCATCTTTGAATGCTAACATGTACCAGGCTTTCAGCTGGGTGATTGAAAAAAACCCAACCAAACAAACAAACAAACAAAAAAAAAAAAGGGAGAGAGAAGGCAAAAGCCAGCAGAAAACAAGCTGGCGTTGATTTTGCCATTTTCAAACTTATTTTTAAAATAATTGGGTTTAACTCTGTTGATACTGTGTCAGAGGGGGTGCCCAGACTTACAGAAGTATATTCAGTCACAAGTCGTTCGCCATCGATCTGCCAGTTTTAATGGCATTTAGTGGCTGTCAGTTGCTCATCGTTTTAAGAACAGTGGTGGAGGGAAAAATGGTAGTCTGATAATGGGAAAGCAACCATTATGTCAAGAAAATGTTTGAAATTCTTCAATTTAATTATTGCCTTCTACCATGAAAGACACAGGTGGGTGTCATTAATTCAAAAATAACCCCCCAAAAACAATCCAACCTAAACCAACCTCCTCTTTAATTCTGGTTTGAAAACAGAGAATAATGAAATTACAGTAGTCATCCGTAATGTTAAAAATGAGCAAATTGCATGATAAGGAGAAGATTGACCAGAGTAATCTTCTTCTCGGGAAGGACCAACAGGTAACAGAAAAGGGGATATCAATGAAATTCAAAGGAAGAATTAAAATTGCAGGCAAGAGGCAAGATATAAGCAAATATTGTGGGGAAAAAATACTGCAAAGCCCAGCTGATGAGATTTCTGCCTGAATAAGGTTTACGTAGAACCCCAGAACCCCAGACTGGTTTGGGTGGGAAGGGACCTCCCAGCCCCCCCAGTGCCACCCCTGCCATGGGCAGGGACACCCTCCACTAGCCCAGGTTGCCCAAAGCCCCATCCAACCTGCCCTTGGACACTGCCAGGGAGCCAGGGGCAGCCACAGCTTCTCTGGGCACCCTGGGCCAGGGCCTCAGCACCCTCCCAGGGAAGGATTGCTCCCTCACAGCCCATCTCCACCTCCCCTCCTGCAGCTTCAGGCCATTCCCCTTGGCCTGTCCCTCCCTGCCCTTGTCACCAGCCCCTCTCCAGCTTTCCTGGAGCCCCTTTAGGGACTGGAAGGGGCTCTAAGGTCTCCCCGCAGCCTTCTCTTCTCCCGGCTGAACCACCCCAACTCTCTCAGCCTGTCCTCATACTTATCTGTCTGTATATTTATCTGTACTCAAAATCCTTATTTGCTTATTAAGCTCAGTGATGTTTTGGTGACATCAAAAATTAGTTGCTTTGTATTTCTAAATGGGGAAAAATAGTGTGTGAAAGGCTTAAATTACACCTCTCCAGAAAACAGGTTCAAAGACCTCTCCTAGAGCCTGCAGAGATTACTGAGCGTCCGTACAGCCAGGAATGTTGGGTGCTTGTTCTTCGTTGCATGAAATAGGGACTTTGAAAAATTACAGAATAATAAGCACAGCTCCGAGTCAGCTAAGGAGCCTTCGCAAGTGCTGACTAACTTTTTTAATAAGCAAAGACCATTAAAATATAATGAGGAAATGAAGGTTGTGTACCAGTACATCCTGTTGTTAAGTGATCCTGCACTGAGCAGCAGTGCTCGGTGCACATTTACCTTCGATTCCTGCCCGTGCCGGTAAAACAAGGACCAGCTGCAGCCCCCTGCCCCCGCACCGCTCGTAGCATCCCTGCGCGCCGGCTGGATGCGGGCGTTCGCCCCACGAGCAGGGGACCGGTCCCCCATGGCACAGAGGGGGGGGAGGGAGGTGGCGGCGGCTCAGCTGTTGCCAGCGAGCTGTTTTATCAGCGGGGAGAGGCGCGAGCGATGCTTTATGCAGCATTGTTGTAACCATGACACTAAGGACGTCATCCCGTGAAAATAGCAGTTGGAACATTTGTGGAACAAAGCTGAAGCGGCTCCGCTTTTCCGTGCGAGGGTCCTTTAGCCGAGCGATGCCATATGCATACTGTTCATTTACATTTAGATTAACTATCCGCTCTCAGCTACTTCCTGGCTTTTTAAAAACACGCTAAGAATTAAGATTGGAATTGCAGAGCCATCCACGGGCTTGAGGAATCGTCTTAGTTTTCAGAAAGGGGATTCTTTTACTTGCAGAGAAGCGCTGTGCGTTACAGGCAGGAGCAGGCAGCTCCCAGTGCTGCCCAGTGCTGGCGGAGGGGTGGTGGGACAGGAGGGGGGTGGGATGGCACCCGGCACGTTTCTTCTCAGCATTGCTTGGAGTGGCAACTCTGCTGGTTCAGTAACCTTGTGCTTGGTCCTACCCTCAATTGAATAAAAGTGATGAAAGCCAGAGCTGGCTGTGCTGGGAAGGAGAAGCATTAGTGGGCTGGAAATGCTGTTCAAGTGATTTTTATGGCCGCGTTGAACCCAGAGCGAGCCTGTAAATAAAAACACAGGGGAAGGAAGGGCAGCAGATGTAAAAAACAGCCTGAAGGTAAAACAAAGGGATGAAGTAATGCCAGCAAAGAGGGAAGCACGTTGAGGGGAAGGACAAAGGGATGGAGGCTGGAGGAGGAGCGAGGAAGGAGGGAGACAAAGCAGGGCAGGGGGTCAGCACGGCTGACGTAAAGCGCCGGCACTGCCGCAGCCGTCTGCACCGGGCTCGGGTGCTGCGGCCTGACGTTCCTCCTCTTTCCCCATCTCTCCCGTCAGCGCTTCATGCTGCAGCGGCACAGTTTTGTGTCTAAAAGCTGGGAAGAGGGAGGAAACGCTAAGCCCAGGAAGAGCATCCGAAGGTGTGGTCCCCTCTGAGTTACGCCACGCGGGACAGACCCCCTGAAGTCCCTCCGCTCATGAGGATGCGGGGCATCGCGCTCTGCGGTGCTGCCGTCGCCTCTCAGGGCAGAGCAGGGCTGAAGGCACGCTCCTCCTCTTCGTCCGCGGCCACCTCCGCGCCACGGCTGTGCTGTTTTCCACCTGGGAGAGTCGAAGAGAAAGCAGAGATTGCACCTGAGGGTTTTCACGCGTGGTAGTGTGCTGGTGTGTTAGAGGTTGTTACACTCACAATTGGAATTTTTGTTTGGTTTATACCAAGACCTGTCAGTTCTGTTTGTTTTCCCTGGAGCGGTATGAAAAAAGAATGGGATTAGAAGGGAATCATCACATTTGTAATGCTAGAAAAGTAAATCCTTCTTCGTTTATAATGGAGTTGTGCGACAGGCCATATGCAACAAGGCATGGGAAAGAACGGTAAATAATTCCCGGGGAATCCCAGGGTGCTGACACTGCCTCCCGGGAGATTTGCAGGATCTGCAACCCTCTTGCAAGGAATGGGGTTTTTTTCCCCAGGAAAATTCAAAGTTTACCCATGGTTAACAAAATCAGTGAACAGGAAGGTGAAATGCTATTTTGGACACTTGACCCACTTTTCAAAAAGAATGCGTTATTTAGGTTCATAGATAAATGGTATTAATTGAGCTCCTTCCTGCTTTAAAGAAATGGTCAGATTGTAAAGTTGAGGTTAAGCATTTTTGTCTCCAGTATGTAGTGACAGAAAAATAAGCTGCAAGTTTTGAATAATTTTCAGACCTTTTTTTGTACTATTGAGAGAAACAGAGGAAATTTTTACGTGACTTCAGGGAATAAATTCAGCAGAAATGCTACAGAAATTAAGATTTCTTTTCATTCCCGTGGGCTTTTCAAGTCTAGAAACTGGGTATCTTGTATTAAATGTTCAGGGTTGTGTTATGATTTGCATGCTGCCTTTTAAAGCTAAAGGTGCATTTTCTTCCATTGAACATATGTTGAGAAAATACAGTAAATCGTGCAAGGAGCTCTATACCACATTCCACAAGGCTCCTTCGGGTGCGAATCTCCCAGCTGAAAGCAGCATTTTGGGTAAGTTTTTCCTAGTGTACTCGAGGGCTTCCATGTCATCCCCAATAGTTCAAAGCCCCTCTCGCTAACTCTTTCTTGAGTGATAGGTCTGACTCATCTTCATCTTTAGCTTACTCATACTTAATATTGAAGCAATCTTCAAAGGAAGGAGATCTAGAAAATTTTTTCACTGCTGGCAACACCCACAACAAAGGTTTGAGTCAATATATTCAACACAAAATAATTGACATAAAAGGAATCAAAATGTTATTTGGCAAAAGGCATTTCAACCTGAAAAGGAAGGTAAATCCCTTAACTAACAGCACAACCAAGACCGCATTGCCAAAAACAATCGATCATCTGCATCAAAGGCACTGCCAGGGCTCTTGTTCCGTGTCCTCGGATCAAAGTTTCCTCTATCCATAAATTACCTTCACTAGAAATCGTCGATGAGTTTTCCATCAACTCCCTCGCACTCTGCAAAACCCTGAAGGTGATGTTCGGAGTGAACGGCAGGGAGGAAGCAGGAAGAGGAGACAGAAGGAATGAGCTCACCGAGCGACTTTCTGAGAGCAAAATAAGTGGCTGCTGCATTGATTCTGTTGTGTGGGTCGCTCTAATGCATCCTGGCATTTGTATTCTGTATTATTGTCCAAAGCAATTACTTCCAGTCCTGTTGCAACCCGGCAGGAGGCTGTTAGAGTAAGGAACATCCTCGGCACAACTCTAACGTCTTTGAGGTCCTTGTTTTCAGTGCCAGGACATAAGATGGCAGAAATGCCTTGATGACTTCTTTGGACTTGCTGCCCATGCTGATGACAAACCTCAGAAGTTTTCTGAGCTGCTGACATTGTCTAACTGTATCCAGATTAGATGCGGTATTTCATAAAGATAGCAGTTCTTCATATTTAGCTGTTAGATGAACATTTTGGGTTGGAAGTTTCTCTTATTTTCTATCAGTGTTGTGTATGTCCAGTCTAGGTTTTCAGCTAGGACAAACCGTTCACTAAAATATAACGTATTAATATAAGCAGATCGAGGGAGGGGATTCTGCCCCTCTGCTCTGGTGAGACCCCCCTGCAGTGCTGCGTCCAGCTCTGGGGTCCCCAGGACAAGAAGGACATGGAGCTGTTGGAGAGAGTCCAGAGGAGGCCACGGAGATGATCCGAGGGCTGGAGCACCTCTGCTCTGGAGACAGGCTGAGAGAGTTGGGGTGGTTCAGGCTGGAGAAGAGAAGGCTGCGGGGAGACCTTAGAGCCCCTTCCAGTCCCTAAAGGGGCTCCAGGAAAGCTGGAGAGGGGCTGGTGACAAGGGCAGGGAGGGACAGGCCAAGGGGAATGGCCTGAAGCTGCAGGAGGGGAGATGGAGATGGGCTGTGAGGCAGCAATCCTTCCCTGGGAGGGTGCTGAGGCCCTGGCCCAGGGTGCCCAGAGAAGCTGTGGCTGCCCCTGGCTCCCTGGCAGTGTTCAAGGGCAGGTTGGATGGGGCTTTGGGCAACCTGGGCTAGTGGAGGGTGTCCCTGGCCATGGCAGGGGTGGGACTGGGTGGGCTGGGAGGTCCCTGCCCACCCAAACCGGTCTGGGATTCTGGGATTCTATGTTGAGTGTTTCCCACGACTTGAGGCACAACAGCAAAGTCAGTCATCTTCACCTTACTCTACACAACGTGCTGTCATCGTGCTGACCATTTTCACACAAAGGCTGATTTTCCAGAGGGATAAGAAAAGTATTTATTACTATTACATATTTGTCATCAATTCTTAAATTATGTTTTCAGTAGCACATGCCCATCAGTATGGTACATGTATGCAGCCATATTTCTCCTCATTTCTGGTATCGAGAAGCTTTCAAAAGAGCTGTATTTATTAAAATTATTTCCCAAGGATATGTTGAAGTATGGTTTGTATTACTCCATCTGCTACCTGAGGAGGAGGAAGAGAAATGTGCTTTAATAAGGAGAACTTGAAGACAAGCATATGTAGTTCAGAGGTTTTGGTTGGTTTGGGGTTTTTTTTATATTGTTTCAACCTATCAAAGTTGGGCCAAAGGTATTAGGGCTCTCAGTAAAAAAGAGGAACATCTCTCTAATTGAACCCGAAGAAGATAACGTTAATATAAAACAGGGCCTACCGACATCGCTCACCATGGTAGGTTCTCTGTCATCGAAGTGGAGTTTTACAGGAGTTCTTCCCCCTTAAATCATCGATTTAAGGTAAAACCATACTGTTGCTTGGCTGGCTTTTTAAGTGTAACAGGAGTGTATAAATTTGTAAAAATGGAACGACTGGGGGCTTCCAGCACTGGTACAAAACTATCACGCTGTGCTATTTTTATTGCATTTCTAAGTGGAGTGAAGCGCACAGCTACACCGAGGGGTTTTTTGTTTGGTTGGTTGGGGGTTTTTTGGGTTTTTTTGTTACGGAACAAACCCATGGGGTATTTTTATTTGCTTTTTACAGCTGTAGTTTTTCTCTGGATTCCACCTTTCAGAAAAAGTTTGCTTTGGATGAGGTCACACAGAGCAAATTGCATCTCCGCCCCGCCGTGCTGTCTCCTCTCCCTTCTTCCCATCAAAGAACTGGCGCTTGCCATCTCCAGGTTTCCAGGTTTTGCCTTCCCTTCTCTGGATTTCACGCAGAAACTTCTGAGTTCCTTTAAAGCTTTTTAAATGAATTTTTCCTTATGACTAAATCACGCAGAAGACTTAATTTTAATTTAGATTTTAAGAATTTAGGATGAAAGGATTTAATTTGAGAATTAAAGGGTACCAGCGAAGGACGCCTGCCTGTTTGTCGGGCCCTGTAGCGCAGAGGGGGCTATTAAACATTTGAGGGTCAGTTTTGCTGTCCTCAAAGTCCATGGCAGGATCGTTGGGAGCAGGATCAGGCCTGTAGCAGGGTAAAATATGACGCCTTTAGTGCACTATCCGTTCCAAATGTAGGAAATACCACAGTGCTATTGCCACAGTATTTTAACGGTGCTTTTTATATATTTAACCTGTTCCGACCTTTGTTTTTGAGGATTCGCGCACTCTCTGCATTCTGACCCCTGGGCACTAAAACAACTAAACATCAATGTTTTATTCTAATTCCTAAAGTGTTTAAATGACTTTTGAAAATAACTTTGTCATAAATAAGTCCTTGGTTAAATAGAGATTTTGTGTTTTCGTACTATATGTGAAATACGTGTTTTCATTGCTTTCATATGTTTAGCATTTTTACAAACTCTCTACATTTATGGAAAAGTTTCTAGTTGCCAGCCATGGGGCTTGGTAGTTTCCTTCTTTGTGCCTGTGTGAGGAAGAGTTCCTTCCCAAAGTAGACAGTAGAGTTACAGCCTTTTCTTTAATGTAAGTATATGTATGTAGATAAATATATGTATGTATATAGGTTTTTATGTAACATATAAAATACTGAACTGGAAAACAACTCAAAGTATTTCCACTTTGCACCAACATCGGGTTGCAACTGTTTCAGAAAAAAACGGTTCTCAGTCACAGAAGCGGTTGAGAAAACACGTCGTGTACCGTTTTTAGTATATTGTCCCAAGAGGCAGGCTCATAAAACGTGCATGAAGCTAGTCATGAAAATGGCTTACAATTTTCCTTCTGCCCGCATCTTTTTTTGGTCCCAGTGTTGTGCTCTGCACATTGCAGGAAGAGTTCAAAAGGGTCAGCCCTTAGAGCAGGCTACGCCGTAACACGGCGCTGGCTGATGCATTGGACTTGGCAGCTCCGTGTCTTCAGGGGTTCCTCGGTAACTCCATCGTTGCGGCAGGTGACCTGTTGTTAAAGCAGAATTTGCCTTTTCTGCGCCTTCAGGATTCTCCTACTGAAGTTTCCCTCGCCTTTGCATTTTTACAGATTAGCTGTTGACTTAAAACATTCATCATCATTTTAAAGGGAGGTAAAATGCAGAACGACTGGCGCCCTGCTTGAGGTGTCAGGTCAAACATGTCCTTGGACCTCCCTACCGTCACTTGGAGAGGTGGCACCGAGGGCTCGTTTGGCTCAGACACATCATTGACTTGCCTCTAACGCGCGTTAGTCGGAGATAGCCAGCCTGTGATTTGTGGGGTTTGTGGTTCAGAGGGGACCTGGATGCTGTCTGAGTGCCTCTGCACTCTGGATGGCAACTGAGAGCTGGTGATGCCACCGGAGATGCCACCAAGCAATCCCTGGCATGAGCTCAGGTTAGCATAGGGTTTAAACCTCTGGGCTCGTTTGGGGAATTTTGTGTAATGCAGAATATTACTTAACCAAATAGATCCTGTCTACTCTTGTCCCCACCAAGTACGCTGTGGGGTTTGGGGTTTTTTTCCCCCGATTAAAAAAAAATAATTTGAAATGTAGTGTTTAGGCTCAGGTTTCTGTGCCATCCTTCTCTGACGGCGATGGGCCGAGCTCTTTCCGGAGCCGTTGCCATTGCGAATGCAGATGAGCCAACGCACGCCAACAAATGTAAACTTTGGCTGGTGAAATAAATTTGACCGGTTTCTTTGTTTGGAGAGAAGGATCCAGCCAACCTGGAGTTTCCGAGCTGCCGCGGTTGTATGGCCGAGGTTTGTGAAGGGAGCACTGATACCGTTCACACTGCCATGGGAACAGCTCTTGTATAATGCTTTTTAATCCACTGTCATCAAGTACATAATCAACATAATTAATTTCTATACTGTTGCTCTCTCAGTTCACATGGAAAGCTATCAGAAATTGCTAAATTGGTCCTAATTTGGGGGGAGTATTTTCCTTAAGTGTTCCAGGTAATTTCCTTTTTAGCTAGCTGCTAATTGCTCATCTTAATATTGATGAAATTTGCTTTACCTGATGTTGCCTTTACCCCGGTGCTTTGCGATGCGGCTCTGTGGAAACACTGCTTTAGGAGCGATATCTCTTTCTTTGCAAAAAGGCAGTAAAATTCCTAGCTCCAGTTTTTAATAGACAGAACAGTGAGTCGAGGCCAGGATGAAAAATTTAAAACCGGAAAAGAATTTTACTGAAGATCTGACTTTACGTGGCCATGTCGGAGGACCTTCTCACTGCTAACTGGAGCTGAAATACTGACCCGTGGGAAGCGTGAAGTTTGCATTGTCGCTTCGTTTTATTGTTTGTTTTAGTTGAACGATAATGAACATTTAAATGGCCATTTCTGGAAGTTAATGACTGAGATAAAGGACTTGGGGGCTGTTCTCTGCGGTGCCCCACGGGCGATACTCAGCATCTCTCTGTGTCGCCCGGACGAACAGGTTGGATGCGGGTCCGGTGTGGAAGTAAAACCCTTCTCTCCCCCAGCTCTGAGGTTATTTATTTTGTCACTAATGGTTCGTCCTTTGCCGTTTCTTTTGTCCCTGATGTTCTGGGCTGGCACCTTGTTCTTGTCCCTGCCCATATCCCATGGGAAATCAGCTCTGAGGGCTCCCCAGTTTATTCTTCTCAGTTTGCTGAACTCGGCTGCACAGAATTGAGCCCAGCACTGGGCAGAACTGACTTTGCATCCTCATCCTCTGATTAATTTACAACTTCACCTAAACTGTGAACTCCCGCTGGGTTAATCACAAATTCTTAAATTCTTTTTCATCAAGACAAAGGAGCGTGTTCTGCTGTCGCTGTTGCAGACGCAGTTCTGTGTTTCCCAAGTTGTTTTGGTTTTGCTTTTATACATTCCTATTGTACTGAAAAGGGGGATTATTATAGTTGCAATTACCATGGAAACAATTACCATAAAGTATTGATCAACCAAGATAGATTAGTAAGCACAAAAGGATAGAGGTTGTCTCTATGGAAACATGGACATTTAGAGGGTTGGGTTTTTCCCCCCCTTAAGAAAATAACTATTGTTTCTTTCCCTTGAACAAGTTTCTAATCCAGTTTAAAATCTCTTTTTAGTTTTAATTAAAATTGCTTATGTAATCGATACTGTGTTTTAGTATAATTCATTCTCTTTTTATCTCAAGAAAATCTCTGAAATAGACCTTTTTTTTAAAAAAAAAAGGAGGGCTTACATCATATGCACAGCATTTTTTCATATTAGAAAGCAGCTGTATCGTTCATTGTTAATGAAAAACAGGTCAACAGCATAGGCCATTTGCTTCTGACAGTTAGCATTGAGTAGGGTTTTGTGTTAACGGGCTAACAGAGGAGTAACTAACCTGTTGGTACTTTGAGTGGCACGGGGAGCCGAGCACTCAGGGGTGTTTTGTAGCTGGTTTTGTTAGCTGCTGGTCATTGCAGCTCCCGCCGTCGGGTCCCGGTGAGCGGCTGCCTCCAGTTCCCACACAAGATGGAGCTGAACTACTTCACCCTCAGGAGCAGGTCCTCCTCCTTTTCTAGCAGAAGTTGATCGCGTTCCTCCCGGTGGCTGCAGTGACTTGAGTTCTTCTGGTTTGGGTTGGCACCAACGTGAGTCTCCTGTCAAGTCCTGTCTTCTGTCCTAGGAGCTGAAGTTGGACTCCTCCTTCCCATATAAAATATATAGTCGCTCATCTTGTGAATACGCAGCACTTGAGTAGCTGGAGATTTTTTTAGTCACTTATTAAATTCCTCTAGCGAAATGAAATGAGAATGGGGCCCTTCGTTGTTTGTAAATAGTTTTGATGCTCAGACCTCCAATGGCAATACTTATTTCTTCCAGCAAAGAGCAGGTTCATTAAGCTGTATTCTGTGTATCTTTAACTGCTTGTATTTTCTATTTAAATTTTTCTGTAAGTCAGTTTTTGATGATACTGAAACTGTCTGGCACTTTCTGTTGTGAAACCATCGCTCCCATGCAGATTTACCCTTCCTCTGCCTGGGGTACGGCTGCGGGTTTGGGAGCGGCTCATCCAGGACGGCTAACATATGCCTCTGCTCCTGATCTGGAGCTTAGGTCTTAGCGCCGCGGAGATGGGACTGGAAAATAGGTGGCGAAGGAAGACAAAAAGGAGGAAAACTTGTAGAGTGACCTGACAAACAAGGGAATTACGTCATTTTATTCTGTGCTGTTTCCCCCCACTAAAGCGTTAAGGAAATCTTACTCTTTTCCTTTCCCCTCCGGGGAAAGCAGCCCTGAATGAAGAGATCAGTATTGCTGCTACTCACTTGTTGATACAATCGTCGTACTCTCTGCTTTTTAAGAAGTGGAATATAAAGCGTGTCCTTTGCCTGTGTTCTCCCGTTCATTGTAGTACGGCTGCTTAATGCCATGGGAGAGGTGCCCGCCGCGTCCACGCTCGCTCTTTGCTAACTGAATTGGAGCGGAGGGCTCTGTGTCAACGGCTAGCTTTTGACTTGAGCAGATGTAAAACGTTCGATGAGCAAATCTGTTCTTCGGGGATGTCATTTCCCTGGCCCGCTTGAAAGGAGAAGTGTCGTCGTGACGGGAGACGTGGCAGCATCCTCTGAGGGACACGTGTTTTGCTGGGTACGAAGGGAACGTGTTTTCATCGTGCTGAGTTACGTGGTCAGGGGTTCTCGTCTCAAGCCTAATGGACATGACGTGAAGCTAGAGCTTCACAGGGTCGTTAATTGATGGCTAATTCCCAGCGACTGGGGAGCCGTGTGCTATGCAAGCATCATTCTGCCTAAGTGCTCACTCAAGTTTTAGTGGTCAGATAATGAGATTTAGCCTAAACTGTATGCTAAAGTGAGAAAATATGGAAGTCCTTCTTCCTCTAATGTCCTGCAGTTTTCATGTTCCCAACTGCTAAACCGTTTTGGTCAGCCTGTCCCAGAGAGGCGGAGGTAGAGGAGGCTGACCGGCCGCAAAGGTGGGCAAAGGCGTCCCGGTGCTGGCGAGGTTGGTTTTGCCGGAATTGCACCTTCTGTTATCACTAATTAGTACAAGTTTCTGAGAGCAGGGATTCTCTTTACCAGTGAGTTTGTACCGCACGAGAAAACGACGACAGCTTGCTCCACAGATTGAACAAAAGGACGACACGGTTTTGGGCTTCCCGTGCATTAGCACAATCCTGCAAAGGGTGCAGGGCTTGTCATTTATCTGTTCCACTGTGCTGCTTTCTCACAGGTACTCCATTCATAAAATATAAGAAAAGGGGGTTATGTGTAAGGAGAGTAATCCAATATAAACAATTTTTTCTGTGTACTAAGAGCTATAATTTAAAAACATCGTCATCCTATGCTTATACATAGTTGAGCCTTCATTGCAAATGATGCAATTAAAGGCATGAGATAGTTAGTTCTGTGTCCAATTTTTTACAAATAGCTAATTTCAGTAGCGCAAGTGGTTTGTGATGTTTCTTGCCATAAAGTATTGCTGGAATTTATTTTGTCGAGTTGTTTTTTGTATAGGTTTATGAATTCCACAGCCATATGTAATACGCTCTTTCAAGGGAAGCAGAGATTTTAGCTTTGTAATAAAAATGTCAGGGTATATATAGCACCTTTCTTCATGAGAAATTCCACGTGCCATCTAGATGTGAATTACTGGAATTTCACGGCAATCTAAAAATATTTAGCATGAAACACAGAGAAGGGGCAAATGCAAAGAAAAAAGAGAAATAGCCAGGCTTCTGCTGGGTAACGAGGTTCAGCGGTGGAACAAATGCTGTGTACGTGAAATGTAAAAAGGGTGAGGACTCCTTACATTTCAAAAATACAGGGCTCCGCTTTGCTCCATGGCATTCACCTGACTTCTCTGTTCGCTAGTCTCAAAAGAGGTAGGATGGAAATGGTCTCTTACCCCGTGGAGAAGTGGGGAGGAGAGGAAAAAGGAGAGGAGAGGAAGGGAAGGAGAGGAAAAAAGAGATGAGAGGAAAAAGGAGAGGAGAGCCCCATCACACAAGACGCTCTCCAGCTGCCTCCAGTATATGTCGTGTAACACGCTGGGGCTAGACTGGGAGCGTTGCACTGTCAGGTAAGGAAAATCTCATCAAATTATGCATTTCATCATCATTATGCATTTTCTGCATAACGCGTTGCTGCTAGTGATTATCAGTGCAAGTTAAATGCAAAAAATCCTTTCTGCTATTGGATTTTCCCTGTCTTTGTCCTGGGTTATCTGGATTGCATCTCTCAGACTTTTGAAAACTTTTATAATTTCAAGCTAAGAAAAAAATCTAAAATAAAAACATCCAGATGTCCTAAAGGTTCTTCTTGGTCATGGAAAATATTTTTAGTATATACAATGGCTGTCAAAATCACTTTGATGAATTTCTGTAACATGGATATTATGCTGTTTACTCAAACATGCTTAAGAATTTAAAGAATTACTAATGAATGTTAATTAGGTTTTGATTAAATGAATTCTGTGGACACCACTTGCTGTTTCCTGGGGGAAAATGTGCATTGGTGATACCAGCACTGCGACATATTTAAAGGATATTTCTGTTTTAAAATGTACTTTATGTGCAAATTGTATTATAAATAATCAGGCTGCATTTTGAACATTGGTTTGATTGAAATTCTTGAGTAGGCAGGGTTGCTTATTGGAAGTGCAGACATGGATGTTGGAGCCAAGGAACCGCACGATTAAATCATTTGTTGCCCTTTGACTGGCACATTGGATTCACGTAATAATCTTTAGTTTCGTTTCCTTCTTTTAATGCATTCAAAACAATAGCTCATTTTTCTAACTTGAATGTGTATTCTAGTGGTTGACTTTATTTGTCAGGAGATAAATACTTCATAGAGTCTTCTCTGTCAAAAACTTGTAAGGTCACCAAACACCAAGGTGTGTCGTCCGGATATGCTCAATTCAAGAAGTTTATAACCCAAATCTTGTGACATAAACAAGCTTCATTATTACTGGAGTATTTTTTTGCCTCTAACATTTGAGGGCATGTTAAGAGGATCATTTCAAGAAAGGTAAATTCAGGGGGTGGTCTTTGCGTTGCGTTATGGATGAGCTGCAGGCGGAATTGTGTTCGCCTTAGCTGACAGTTAATTTTGGGATCTGGCTCTGCCTCCTNTCCTTCTCCTCCTTCTCCTCCTCCCTGCAACTGCGTGAAGTTTTGACATTAAGGTATCATAAGGCAAGAGGTGAAACGCAGACTTCTGGAAAACAAAAAACAAATAATGGGTTGCAAAATTGATTCTGCTGGATTTCTCGGTGCATGGTGCAGCGTTCCGGCAGTTAGAGAACTTTGTGGTGCTAGAAGAAACCATTTCCTAGAGGGAACATCACCAAAGGAAGCCACATTTTGTGTAATCGAACACATAGGGTTAAAATAAACGGTGACAAAAGGGGCTTTGCATTAGAAAATTGCAAGAAGAATATAACCAAATACTAAGAAGTTTGTTGGAGCCGAAGGAGAAAGCTAGGCTGCTATGCAGTGAGCAGGAGTTAAATGCTGACTCAGGTACAGGTCCAAAGCTAAGAAACCAAGCTTATTTAATCCAACAGACAAGAATGAATTATTAAGAACTGAAAATGTAAGCTGAAAAATGGAAGAATTTAGTTTAGTACGTCAGTAAGTGAATGGGGTTGCGTGTTCTGGTTGCTTGTGCTGTCAAGGCATTGGATTCCTTGACCTTGAGCAATGTCTGAAACTTTCCTCTCCTGTGTCTACAGACAGCTCCAAAAAACTGAAAGCGGAAGACAAGAGTGGTTTGTCCAAGTTTTAGCAGAGAGACTAGAAAGGAGGTGGGGTTTGGGGTTTCTTCTGATTTATGGCTGGTTGCTTCAGCATCAGCATATTTGCAAAGGGCTTAGTCAGCGTCCAGGGGTGGCCCATCGGTCAAGGGAAGGGAGCTGGGTCATGGGACTGCCCGAGCATGAGAATATCGGGAACATACCTCCTGCCCTGGCCTGGAAGTAGGAAGTGTCCAAGGGCAGGTTGGATGGGGCTTTGGGCAACCTGGGCTAGTGGAGGGTGTCCCTGGCCATGGCAGGGGTGGGACTGGGTGGGCTGGGAGGTCCCTTCCCACCCAAAGCATTGTTCATTCTGGGATTCTATGATTCTCTTCAGTTTCTGTGGGGTGGAAAAGGACCAAACCGGGCAGGGTGACACTTGTATTACTCCGGGCTCCTGTCAGATGGGATTTGCACCCTGGTTCTGCTCACGTCCCTGGAGCTGAGGGTACCCAGGCAAAGATACCAGAAACCTTCTACAAACCAGTCATGGAAAACCTTGGCTTTCTTTCCAGGTGACCTGCACTGACCCCATCGCTACGGCTTCCCCACATTAGTATTTCTAAATAATTGTTTTGGAAGCCAGCTGTAAGCTGTTCTCACATTCATCACTTTAATCTGCACTGTGGCTTTCAACGTAGTGGGCTTGAGACAGATGTATCCTTATACAGTAGTGGTGCTCACCTCTGATTAAAGGAGTGCCTGTTAATTGTAAAACCAGAAATTCACCCTGGAAATAAGGCATGGAAATTGATTTTTATATTTAGCTAAATATTCTTAAAAGGTTATTTTTTATTTTACGCAATTTTATCCATTTTTCAAATTTTAGAATATAGTGATTCTTTCGTATCTCCCTTTTTAAAATCAAACGTAATACAGTCCAGAGCTGACCTTACTGACAGATGCTGTTTCCCATTCTGCTCTGCATTGTTCATTATGTTTATATCTCAATTATTTCTAGCAGTGCACGCACAAACGCAATACTATTCCTGTTTGCACTGTCACAAAAACATTTGCTTTCTGTAGTGTGTCTTTTTGTGGTCTGGTTCCCTTCAATAACACAAGAGAAGTTAAATATTTAGTGTTACATAAATAAGTACCTTGATAGTACGTTAAACATTTCATCAATTAAATTTCATACTGATTGAAGAGAGCTTGCAAAAAAATGTCAATCTGAAGGAAAATATGTCCATTAAGGTAAGAAAAGTGGCATTTAAGACAGAATGCAATGTCCTTGTCAGCTGCAAAACAATTGCAGGCTTCCAGATTGGATGTAATTATTTTCTACTTTTCTTAAGCTTGTCTCCGTGCAAAGTCAGGATGATAACTTGCTGGGGATTCCTCTGCCAGCATCCCTAAACAGGAATGTGCAAAACTCCTCCTTTTCATCATGAAACAATCAGGCTGTTGAGACAAAACAAAGATTTCTTTAGTTATTTGGTTATTTAGTTATTCATCCCGGGGTGTCTTTTTTGCCTCTTAGACTCGGGTGTCATGAAGTGTCATTTCTCATCACTTGGAGTCATTCGACTGAAATAATTTCTACTTAAATTTGTGTAGTCAATCCCTGCTTTAGCTTGACGACTTGTTTGAGCAGGTGTATAGACACACGCTGGTCCAGATGTGGTGCTCAGATCTCTTGGGGAATTGTGCTTAAAATGAAGCTTCGTTCTGGAAACCTCTTCCCAGGAGGCGGGTGTCAAGAGCAGAGATTTCTGCTGCCTGTCCTTGACCCGGGGATAGGACAGACCCTCGGGTGCAGGCTGGGTGGCATGGTAACTGTACATGGTGGAGGCTTCAGAGGAGAAAGCACTGTGAAGTTGCTGTCCTCCATAACTGTTGTGATATGGAGACTGATTCTGATGAATCTAGTTATAAATATGAAGTAACTATTAACATACANTCCTGTATTTACACAATGCTCAGCACCAGTCATCAGAATATAACCAGTAATATTCTGGCTCTGTGTCTAATTTTTGAAGTTAGGAAAGCAAGCGGAAATTACTTTATACAGTAGAGTGGTCTGACAGAGTAAGAGGAAGGGGGTAGCGATACGGTGGAGGAAAAAGCTGAATATCTAATATCAGATGAAAGCCAGGATGGGCGTACAAGTGAGCACAGAAGATACGTTAGTGTGTGGGCTGCCAGTAAATGTGTATTACGGAATATTGTCGTCTGGGGCAGGGGTGGCAGGATGACAAGGCAGGTATTTAGAGCTGAAAGGGAAGACTCGTGTAGAGATTTTCTTCCCAGATTCTTGTTTTAGTACACTGTTGGCATCAAAAAGAAGAGCTGCTGACGTGTAGCTGAAAGCAGAGCTTGTCCCTGGAGTTCTGCACGCAGAGCGGCAAAAATCAGCATCGCAAGCAGGAAAAATCAGAAAGTTTGTGATGGGGACGGAGAACATGAAGTGCAGTACTTGGAGATGACCAGAGAAAATAATAGTGGGTCAAACAATACGAATTCATGTTCTTCTTTCTAGAAGAAATTATACAAATCGTTTATGGGAATGACCCAAAAGATTTTCAGTAGTGGGATATAAGATTGCTTTGGGCTGATGAGTTAGTTCATGTTGAGTCAGTGAAAGCATCAGCCTTAGAAAGCAAGATGTTCCCGCTGCTCGTTTGTGCGGCTGTCGCTGCAGATAACGAGCTCAGCCCACACTGCCACTTACGGGCTCCGTATTAATGTGTTTGTTTCCTTCTGGTATCAAAACAAGGACAGCAAGAACTGAACCTCTGCCCACCAAAAGAAATGGAGAGAAGAGGAAGAGCACTAGAAAATCTTCCGGCTGGGATTTTATAATTTCATCATTGAGTTTACCCTTTTCGATATTGTGCATTGAGTCTGGTCGTGCTTGGGAAGCACCTAGCGGTAACACTAGATATTCTCGTCATGTTTCTTCTTCATGTTTATTCTAAAAGTCACAGAAAAATTAGGTCCTGAAATAATCATAGAATCTTAGAATGGTTTGGGTTGGAAGGGACCTCAAAGGTCATCAAATCCATGCCTTGAAAGGGAAAGAAGTGCAATGAACTATTTATGCTGTGTTTGTAACGGGAGCCTCTTCAATGCCGTTAGTTGTACCCTCATTTAGTGCGAGCTGGAGCCTGAGGTGGTCAACCACTCTCACGGCTCAGCCTCGGGCCCCGTGGCACTGCTCTTGGCAAGGGTACAGAGCCGGAGGGACATTTGCCACCCCAAAACTCCCCAGGCTGGTGCCTGGTCAGACGTGACACCAAAGTGAACCAAGAGGAGCAGTCCTGTAGGGTGTAAGGGCATCTCAGCCCTGAGCTGCGAACTCATCCGACACGTTCGTATGATGCAAAAGAAGCAAAGCTGGCCAGCGCTTGGGCACTTCCTCGGTATTTTGATTATAACAAATCAATGTTTTCTGCTGAATGTTTTCTGATTTTTTTATGTAGTTCTTGGGAAGCATCTCCTCTGCCTCCCCTCTGGAAGTTGGTGCAGCACTGTATCGGATGACCATCTGAATTAGCTTTGCGCTTTTTAATTTCAGGAAGGTGATTTGTGGACATGATTATTTCACAGAATCTGTAGCCATCCAGGTCCTGCTATTATTTTTTATTCTTGTAACTTGTGCTGGAGCTGTAGGAGCTGGTGCAAGATTTTGGGTTCAGGTATGAATTGCTGGTTCTGTTGGTCAAGATTTTAGTGGCTTTAATTAGGACGATACCAATGCAGATGACTGGATCTCCTTTTAATTAATTTATTTGTTTTTTAATCTTTGGCCCTTTTGCTGCTTTGCATGTGAGGAACCTGAGTCCTGTTTTGCCTGGGATGCCGCCAAGCAGAGCCTCCACCTCCACTGCTGGTTGCAGAAGGGAGCTTCAGAGGACCCGGGGCGTTAGTTTCCACATTTGTAGACGTGGTGTTTGCTGAGGTCTGATCGCTGTCACCGTAATGAATTGTGCCAGGGTGCTCCCCAATTGTTCCAGGGTGCTCCCCATGCCTCGTCCTGGCGTGGCTTGAACTGTGCCGGTGGGACCATTTCTCGCAGCGTGCACGGTGCTCGGGGGTGTGCGGAGCTGCTTTGCCACAGGAGCAAGTCAACGCATTGCAGCTGAGCTGTCGTTTCGGGGTTTTCTCTATGTTATAAACATAATTTTGATTGAGCTAAATCAAGTTAGGGTACAGCAGAACTGTTTTTCTCATGGTGGGGGCTGTATTGCCCCTGTAAATCAGTTTTTTACAAAGTTAAACATATTCATGTTGTCCGTTATGAAAAAAGTCTGGGTTGAGTATTGCAATAATCAGAGAAGTAACCCATTTTCTATTTAAAAATGAGAAATGTCCGTTACCAGGTTTAGCAGAATTCCGCAATTAGAAACGTTAGGTAGAAAAGATACTTTTTTTTTTTTTTTTGAGGCCTTCAGTGAAGTTTTTCATCTCTAGCTGAAGCACTTTCATCTTTTATGAAAAAGATGTGAGTAGATATCCCTGCCAGCTGCAGAGCAAACCTCAGCCCTGACGTCTCTGCTGGTCTCCACACCAACCCATCAGGTCAATAAACTTGAATTCCAGCCCCCTCCCCACAAGCCCCATGCTGCTAAGAAGCCCTTCTGGAGCTTTTTTTTTTTTTTTGCCTTTTTTTTTTTTTCCTTTTTTTTTTTTTTTTTTTTTTTTTTCCTTTTTTTTTTTTTTTTATAACAAACTCTTTTGTG
>VXBL01001987.1:200152-260854 GCA_013400195.1 Aramus guarauna | reverse complement strand
CTTTTTTTTTTTTGCCCTTTTTTTTTTAATTCAAAGCAACACCTTTCGTATATAAGCGTATGAATTGCTACTTCCACTTCAGGGGAAGTTGAGGGGTTATTTTTGTGTTACTTCAGGAAGAATCTTTTAAAAATTACAGGATGCTATCCGTTTGTGACAGTAAATTGAGAAAGCCCAGGAAATACAGGGTCATACTGTACAGCGTATGCAGATCGCTTATAAAATCTCCGGTGCTTACCCGTTTTATACTCGCCTCTGAAATCCTCAAAGAAAAAAACACGTCAGAACTGACAAGCTGTAAATCTCTTCAAGATTTTCAGTTGATGGGATAAAGCAGTGTTAACAATGGATAGTTTACGCGAGTTTTTAAATGGATTTTATAAATCTGAGAGCATAAAGGGCCGGGAGGAAAGCACTGATGTGTGCACGTCCCTGGCGGGCAGCGTCGCCGCTAGTGATGCGTTCTTGCTGCAAGAGGTGTATGACGTGGGTTACGTGACAAAAAATTAATAATGCTCCTCAGGGACTAGTTTTATGTTAATTTTCCCAAGCTTTTCAGGAGACGCTTGATGATCTGAAATGTTCAGATTCAGGAAAAACCTGTTTCTGAAGAAATTCCTATTCTTTTATGTACTGTCTGCTGACGGTCTTGTCAAAAAGCGAGTGGTAGCTGGGGCGGGTTTGTAGATAGGAAATGCCAGGAGCAAGGAACAAGAATTGGTGAGCCCTGATGTGCAAGGGAGAGATCATATCGACAAGTGGTTCTGCCTGATACTTGCTGTCATGTGAATCAAGGATGTGTTTCAGTAACACCTTCTATGAAGGTTTTATTTTCTCCTCGCCTGTTTAGTTCAGTTCTTACAAATAAAAATGGCTTAACTTTGAATTGTAAAAGTATTATTCTCTGTTATTATTCCAGACAAAATGCCTTTTTCCTGAAAAAATGCATCACATCCTTTTGGAAGTAATAGTAGAGATCTGAATGTCAGATCTTAATTTGTTGTATTGCAGCTAGAGGGAATAAATTGCATAAAATGAAAGTTTACTCCTGTGAAATATTTCCTCCTTTTTGAGCCATCTTTTTCAGCTCTAGTTTAAGTGCATTGGGGTTTTTTAAACATCTAAAGAAATAAATATGTTCCCACCCCCAAAAAAGAATATTACCTTTATATAACATCACTTAATTTATATATCTGTTTTATTAATTAGTAGGTATACCGGGAACGTTCCTGGTTGCTGGGTGGTTGTGCCTGGTCGCCCGTCATCTCTTAAGGCATCATGATAAACTTTACTAATCCTATCTCATTAGCAGCACTCATTGCTCATATTTCTAAACAGATCGATAAATACGTATTTATCTGACATCAGTTCAGACACGAATCGCACGCGTTCGCGTGCACCAGCGAGGGCAGGTTTGCTGGATTCGCCAGTCCCCCCCTTCAGCTGCCCCGTGTGAATTCAGGGGGGGAAGGAAAAGCATCTCCTGCGACAAAGGGTTTGCCGTGTTTTCTTTATTTTTAACAAATACCAGACTCAGTGCAAAAAGAGACTTTTCATTGCGTGCATGTCAAATAAGGGATATTTTTAGAGAACCTTTGGGCTTAAAATATAAATTCTTATCTTTCTAAGTTCAAGAGAATCTTCTATCTTCATCACATTTTGTTCTGAACAGCAGCAAGACCTGGTAAGTAGAATTTATCCAGGCACAGCAAATTAGTGGTAGGAGCTAACCGAAGTTCCCTACGTTCAGGGTGAATAGTAATTCATGCCCAAGCGTTAGAGATCTGACTTGAGTGCGTTTCTGGTACATACAGAGGGAACATATACCTCCTCTTTTCTGTTTTCATACGTGTATGGTATTCATCTATATCAGCAAGAATTCCATATGCTTTACAAGAGTAGGATGAAGAAATGACTTTTCCCCAATTTTTATATTATTGACCCGGGGTCATGGCACAAATCACGTGATTCATTCACCAGAGTTTCCCAAATCAGGATCTCATCTGATGACCAGGTATGAAAGCAGTGAACAAAGGCTGTGGAAGGTGTGGAGCTAAGGGCAGCTGTTGCAATCCAGGCGTAGGCGTTTCTCATAGAAGGCATGTCTCTGTCGGTGACACCACAAGTGATGTATTGCACGCTAAACCTTGTAAATTTGATGTTTCGGGTCAACCGGATTATTTGGTATATTCAACGGGCAAATAACCTCTTCCCTTCGTACTTGATACATTATTCATACATCCTTCTTGGAAATACCTGGTGGCAGTACTAGAAGAGTGAATTGTATTTTTGAAAACAAAATCTTCCTATTGTGTTTTTGAAGGGTATGTATTTTTTATGACTGTAATGTGGATGGTCACTAAGCCATTAGTATTTTTTAAAGTCAGTGTTTTCCAAGATGCATACTTTCCTCATGAAAAATGCATGTGTTTTGATAACGTAAATTATCCTTATGCTTCAGTTCAAATTAAAATCAATTCCGATGATGTAGTGAATATTTTAAGTCTGTTGTTTGTTCGTAAAGAGCTGATGGGAATGATAAGTATACTTTTAAAAACAACAACAATTTCTGGAATGAAAACCAAGTTCCAAGCAAAGGCAAAATAGCCTATTTTTAGTCAAGAACTAGAAGAAGAAAATAATTACAGACATCTCGGCTAAGTACTCTAGGAATGTAACAATGCTGACAGGTACATCAGCTTACCCCCTGCGACAGTCCCGCCTGGGTGCGGAGTGGGTGGGAAGCAGCTTAGCAGAAAAGAGTTGGGGGTCCTGGTTGAGAAGTTGAGCTTGAGCCAAGAGTCTGCCCTTGGGGCAAGGGAGGCCAGCCCAAACCAGGCCTCGATTATCGATAACCTAGCCCAAACCGGGCTGGATTATTGATAACGTGGCCGACAGGTCAACCTGGTGTATGCGCAGGGGCTGAGGATACTGGGTTCGTTGAACCTTAGGGAGGGAAGGGAAGATGTCGTTGCTGCCTCTAGATGTCCGATGGGAGGGTGTAGAGAAGACAGAGCCAGCCTCTTTGTATGACATGGGAAATCCTGACTCGCTGTATGGTAAAAATGTTTTCTGAGGGTGGTCAAGCACTGGGACAGCAGCCAGAGAGGCTGTGGGATCACCATCCCCGGAGATGCTCAAAATTCAGCAAGGCAAGGCCCTGAGCAGCCTGGTCTGCTTGGACCTGCTGGCAGCAGGGTTTGGATGAGACTCTTCCAGAGGTCCCTTCTCACCTAAACTGTTCTGTGAGTCTGTGGTTTCTGTGGTCTAGATGGATTAGAGAATTTTCTTGCGTGTTGGCCAGATACCTCAGGAAAAAAATGTAGATACCTTGCATCTATGGAACAATGCAATTGCTTACTCAAGTCCAGCTGTGACACTCGCGAGTTCCCGCATATTGCTGCTAGGAAAAATTTTCTTATGGGACCACTATGAAAAGAAGAGGAGAAAATAGAGGAGAAAAGGGGGGAAGTAGGATGATGAAGCAGAAAGCAGATGTAAGCGATGTACAAGTATTACACACCAATATCCTGCGTCTCAGCTGTAACCAGCATTATTCTCTGTTGCAAACATTTCCGTTGGGTGTATGTCAAGTGCAAGTGCCTCCAGCAGGCAACGAAGGAGTGAATCTTGGTAAAAACTGGCCGGAGAGTTGATTAATTCCCGTACTAATCTGTTCAGGCAGGCTTCCTGGGGTTTCTTCCATCCAGGGTATTTCATGGTGTCCCGGCAGCTCCGTGCCTGGGGAATCCCTGGGCTACAGGATGGTGCATCCCCATCTCGCTTCCACCTTAAATCGGGGAGGCAAAGCACAGTAAATCCCAGTAGCTTTAATTTATGCACAAAAAGCAAGATTAATAATATAGTCCTACTATTACATATGAAGTTAAATTTTATATAAAAATTACTATCTAATGTAAAAATATGTAATTATTTAGAGGATCTTTCAAATTAAGAAAAAGAGACCTTTGTTCAGGTGGTAAGTGATACCTCCTTGGAAAAAAGACAGAAAACTGAAAAAATCTCATCCACTTTAATCATTTATGTTATTTTAATTTCTTTGTGCTCTTTGTGAGAAGACTGTTTTCAGAGAAGCTTTACAATTTAATTTGCTGACTCCCACACACGGCACAATGCTATTGCCTCACAAATGCAGCAGGTTAATGTGTAACCCGGAGCAAATCAGACTGTAATAAAAAAAATGAAACATTTTGTTTTGCTCGAAACCTAATGCTGTTATCTGAGTTGCCAGTGAGGGTATCAGAATGTCTTCCACTGTCTTTTTACTTTTGTATTAGATTTGCCTCTACTAAGGGGATATAAATAAATTTTATATGTTGGTTCCTAGAAATTAATATCTTTTTTAAAGCCTTCCTTCTGCCACCTGGGCTGCAGCCTATGTGAAAATAACTTCTGTAGCTCATGGCAACAGCATTTTAATGGTTCCAAGCCTGTAGTTTGCCCAACAACTTTTAATTCAGAGGTGACATTGTGTCTGGCTGATGGCAGCTCTTCCTCTCAATTCGCGTGCGTGGCAGCCAGGTCGGTGAGAGGGAGTCGGTGTTCTTCTGCATCCGTCGGTGACCTGGTGCTGGAGCTGCATCATCTGCTCTTCTCTCAGGGCAGGCAGTTTTCCTTCCTGCATTAACGGCAGTAGCGAAGAGCAGAGCTCGCATCCCATCCTAGCCAAGAAAGCCTTGCTAACGTAGTCTTGATCGGCAGGGCAGCTAGAAGAGAGCACTTGAGTCATCACGTTTAGTCCTCTGCGGAGACAATCCAGACATCCCCACACACCACCATGGCATTTTCCAGCACCCTACAACAAACTTAAAGCTCGCTCTAAAGGGCAGAAGCTGTATTTTGCTCCCGGAAGAAAGACGACGCACTAAAGATGTCATCAGGGTCCTCTCTGCAGGTGCGGAGCACTTGTCCGTGTAACTTCTGGACGATCCTATGGTTGGTCACTGTACAGAAGAACTTAACTCTCTTCTCCATGACACTCCTTGCCGGTTGAGCTGGTAGGAGAATTTCTCCCTGGCTCCAGGTGTCATCCGTTGGCTCTCCGCAGGGCACGCTTACCAGCTCCTGCACGTCACGGTCCTGAATGCAATTGCACTATTGACATCTGTACCGCAGAGGGAGGCAAAAAGCTCTTCTTTGCTCCCCCGGAGCATTATCTGCCTTCCCCGTGCAGACCTCAGGAATCGGGTGTTCTCCAGAAGGCCAGCGTTACAGATGCTTATGTCCAGAACTACTGTCATTGGCCTTGCCATGCTTACACATTGCCAAATCTTGCTGTATTTGGACTCTTAATATAAAATTTTGGAAATCATCTCAAAGGAGAAAGACACGCTTCCATAGCTGCGTTGCCTGTTATGCATGGTTTAAAAAGGAAATATAAGAACTGAGAGTTTTTCAGCGTAAGCATTATCATGTATTTGGGAAAAAAAAACAAACTGAATACATTTAATTCTCGTTTTTGAAAATTTGCAGTCGAGTGGAAAAATAAAATCCTAGAGGGGGTATTAAATGACTGCTGTCAAATACTGCTGTGGACAAAAAAATGAGAGGTATTGCTCTAGAAGTATGCCATCACCTTGTTATTTGAAAAAGCAGTCCCTCATTTTTATAAATGTCACAGCTATGACAGCGGACGGAGTCGTTTCAGTCTAGCAAGGGGCTTAGTTTGCATCTCTTCCCCCAGAAGAAGGGCTGGCGTGAGAATATTTTAAGCTCTCGAAGTGTTACAAGTCCGCCACGGGTGTTGTTCCTTGCGGAATAACGCGAGGAACAGAGTTTATTGACTCTCCTTTCACAGATGTAGGCAATCGCGCAGGTTCGTGCTGGGGGTAAGCCGGGCTGAGTCCTTGCCGGTGCCAGAAGGGACCATCACACGTTCCCAGTGCCGCCCCGTGGTCGGCCACGCCACAGCCCATCCGGTAGAAAATTAACTTGCAAACCAAACAAAAATACCTATTTGTGTGCAGCTCAGCAAAATGAAATGCTCAGCCAGCAGCAGGAGGGAGAGGGCTGAAACTGCACCCTGCCCTCTGTATTTTGGCACCTGAAGTAGACGGTTTTGTGACTGCACCCACGCTGACGTACCTGAGCCGGGCGGATTTAAAGGCGGTTTGGGTACGGCTTGTGCTGCAAGTGCTAACGGGACCAGGTGTCTCTGGTTTCTGCTAAGGCTTTGTGCTCCTGCAGCGCGTGGTTGGAGCAGCACTGACTCGCTTACGGCCAGTGCATTCCTGCCCGGGCACAGTCCGGAGGAGCCTTCGGCAGCTGGGAATAAAATGTGCAGATCAAGCAAAGGAGGAACCCGGACAATTGTACCTGGTGACTGTACGGCAAGAGATAGAGGAAATGCAAGAGTTTGCTGGAGCTGGAGTCGTTGCCACGGCTGTAAGGAAAAGTGCTGTATAGTGCCCAAGTCCCGAGATGAGCACGCTCAGCCCCAGATCAGGCCAAGGACTTGTCGTCTTCCTCCCTTCTTAGGTCTTATATTTCCTTTACATCAAGTAAAACTTAGTAGAATTACAGTTTTTCAAATGTTTCATCCCCAGTATCACACGGATTGCATTTCTGCCTTACTGAATTGCATTTAACGGTAAGCTGCCAAAAGTGAAGTTTCATTTTCGTCTTCATGGGTTTTTTTAATTCAAGTTTTGGTATCTGAATGTTGTGCGTGTTGAGCTTTGGACTAGCGGAAAGATTCATGACTGTATCTTGATTGTATTGAGGACTATGATTTGTATCCATATTGTATAATGCGGTGCCACGGACAATGCAGTAGTTTCATGAAACAGTAATTACAGCTCCTAGGTACAAAAATGAAGTCGTATTCTGCCATCTTTTCTGGAAGCTCCTTGACACACATTGAGGCTGGAGCCCTCATGTTGGCAGTTGAGTTTCTTGCGGTTCTATCACCGTAGTATGAATTCCAGTTCGTGCCAGTTGCTTATTTTGTTTTGTGTTTCTTTGGATTTGAATGAGGGGAAAAGAGACATCCGCTCTGAAGGATTAAAAAAAAAAAGAAAACCCAAGCAAAAAACCCAATTCAGATTTTCACTGGAGACTCCTGGTTAAATCTAGCCACCGCCGCTGCTCAGCAGTGTATTTCTGTCCGAGAGCTCGGTCTCTGCAGGTAGCTGCGGGGTCGGCACTGTGACACAGGTTTTATGGTTTCCTGCTGGAATCCCACCGAATCTCAGAAGCCGCTTCCCGTCAGCAAGCTCCCTGTTCAGCAGTCTCCGTGGTAGACATTTGGAGAGATCTTTTGAACGCGTTTTATTTACCAAGTGTATTAAAACGCCCACGCAGATGTCACTGTGGGTTTCTCGGTGAGCACTGTGTTTAAAATGTTTAGGCTGTGTGTTACTTGACTGAAGGGGTGCAAATGGCTCTTTTTCAGCCACTGTTTCTACTCCTTGGATTGTACCTGTCACTTTTAAAAAACTTTAGAGGCTGTAAAACAAGGATGCAAAGGTTTTATTTTTTGTAGGATGGACTTAACTTCCGGGGTTGCGATGGACACATGAGCCATCATGTTGCCAGTGATGCCATGATCATCTTGCCAATGACTAGTGCTATCAAATATAAAAAATTTAATGGGACTAGCGCTGGGATGTAATGATGAATAATTATGGATCTATTTTAAATTGCGTTAATTGATAGAATAAAACTTCCTTTGAAAGGGGATGGTGAATTCGTCGGCAGGCTGGATTTCCTCAGCAACTCCCCCCTCCTCATGCAGCGCCCACCGTGTTGGCATATTCCTCTTTGGGGGCTTGGGGCTGGTAATTTCAGATACCTTTTGCCAAGCAAATGAAGTGCTTGGAGATATACGTCAAACGGGAAGAGAAGGCTGGAGGTATTCACCTGGCGCTTGCCCGCAGCTTTTTCTCTCTCTCTCAAAGATTTAACTATTTCTGGTGCATCTGCAGAACTGCATCTCCCCTCCGCGTTGCCTGTATCCGGCATCATTGCTCACTGCTGCTTCGGAGGGTTTAATGATTTGCAGTTCTTCGGATTTGAACCTCTCTTCTTGGAAAAGGGGCTGCTCCTTCTCCTGGCAACTGGGAGGTAGAGATTTTCCAACAACTGCTTCCCCTATTGCTTCTCCCAAGCACTGCTGGTATTCCCTTCGAGCTGCGTATCTGGGACAACTGCTTATTGCCCCATGCTCTTCCCAAAAGCTTCCTTTGGTTTATCTCTGTTGAAGACCAAGACCAGCACCGTTTCTTTTCTGCCAAACCACCACCGGACATTGCTTAACATTACTCGCAGTACTACTATATTTAAAATGAAAACTTCTAAGGCCATTGATCCTCCTTCCTTTCTGAAGAGCAGTGGAATATATAAATAAAAGTTTGATTTTTTTTGTTGACCTGGGGAAGTCTAGGCACCAGTCTGGCTTTATGATCCTTAATGATGTTTTCTACTGCTTTATTTTCGTTGCAGTAACAGAGATGAAAAATATGTGGTTCTGCAGAGAAACTCCTTCCTTTGTAAAATCCCATAGTGTTCCGACCTCCGAATTTACTGATCAGGCATCAAATACAGCAGTCAAAGCCAGAAAAAATTGTTTGAGAGGTCTGTAAGCTTTAATTTGATTCCCTTTTGAATTGGCTCGATCTGCTCAATCCTTGCTCAAGTCAAGTCCACTCTTTCTTCTTATGTGATCTGTGAATGCTCATGAAAAATAAATACGAACCGTAACAGAGCTCTGATTTTTTCTGAGTGTCTTGCTCAGAATAATAATGCCGTGCCATGAACTCAAGAGCAGCAGGGACGTTTGGGAAAGTTTAAGGATGTTGATGGATATTACTGTAATGTGCAAGAGGATGCTGGGAATTACTGTGANTAACAGAGCTCTGATTTTTTTCTGAGTGTCTTGCTCAGAATAATAATGCCGTGCCATGAACTCAAGAGCAGCAGGGACGTTTGGGAAAGTTTAAGGATGTTGATGGATATTACTGTAATGTGCAAGAGGATGCTGGGAATTACTGTGATTTCCACTAAAGTAGGATACATTTATAGTTTCCCAGAAAATCACTGGATTGCCTGTTTTCACTATACAGTCTTTAGTTTTTCATTTCGTAACTCTCATTAGGTGCTGATTTGGAAATATTTTGTCACTAGAAGGTAAACTATTCAACAGATTTTTCCCCTCCTGTATGAGTATTTGTAGATTTGTGCTGCAAAGATTTAAAATAAACGTGGGAGAGGGCAGGAGGAGCCACCCCAAACCTTTTTGTTTCAGTTTGCGTCTGCTCAGCATCTGGCGATCAGCTTTGATGACTGCCTGCTGGGAGCAGATCGCTCATACGCAGGACAGCTTCGGGGCAGGGGCTTTTTAAAACTTGGTCTTATGTCACAAGCTTGGTCATTGAACCCTACAGGAATTAAGTTACTTTGGCTTTATTTTCTTTTATTTTTTTTTTAATTTGTGCTTGCAAAGCAATAAGGCATCGGTGGCTCGGGCTGTGCGCTGGGTTGCTGCGGCTGGATTGCTCCTCCACCCAGCTCAAGCGTCTGAAGGGAGCTCAGGTCCAGGCTGCGGGGCTCGACAGGGAGAGAAAAAGGCAAACTCCCATCATTAACAAAAGTATTTTTTGCATTTCTGAATATCACGACTCTCAGCTCTGACCTCTGGCCAAGGCCAAGCGGAGGTTGGCCACCTTCAGTTTTCAACTGTCTTTACTACTACCAACATCTCCTGAACTGTCATATATTACTTAACTGTTATTAAATAGGATTGCCATAAGTTCGGGCTGTGTTCATTCATAGATATTCAGTGAATTTTATATGCAGCACACATTAGGATAGTTGATTTTTATTCTGATAAACCTGTTCCACACCTTACATCAACTCGCATCCCTGTGCAGTTCCAGATGTCCTGTCTATTAAATCTGTGCTTGCATGGAATGGGTAAAGTTTATTTTAAGTATGAAAATGTTGTGTAATTCTTGTTTTATCGCACACCTTCCAGTTCACATTAAATTATTAGTTTACATATTACTTTGCTGCAATGGAAAAGATCTCTACTTCATCATAAAAGAGGAGATTCTAATTTTAAAGTTCTGTATTTGCTGCTGCTGTCATTTTGATGCTTTCCTAGTATGTGATTTTCATATTTTCATATTACTCATGTTTGAAATAATGGCTGTTAATGCCAATGAGTCGTCACAAACAAAAAATAGAAAAGGTTACAATGTATTATTGCATTTGTTTGACTCAAGATTTTGTTTCGAGAGTTAACTTAAAATACCTTTTAATATTGTTAAAGTGTAGCTATAGCAAATTGCCTTGCTGGTTTTCAAGGATTATCTGGTTAGGATGGGGTGAGCTGATCCCTCTTTTGAAACCTGCCGTCACTGGCGTCGTGGCTCGGGCAAATTGATCTCCGTGCCTTGGTTGCCCCCTGTGTTTGGGGAGATGTGTGCAGGTGGTCCACGAGGAATGTGCATCTCGCTGCCTCCAGCTCTCTAGGGACCTCTTTCCCAAGGGGCAGTTTGGGAATACTGGCCTGACCAGTGGGTCTCCAGCTCCAGGCTTGGGATTCCCTGCCAGGAAAATGCATCTCTCTCCCGAGCGTGGGTAGCTGCCAAATTCGGTGGGATTCATGTGCTAAGCTTTCCCACGAGGGGCTGCCAGATTGGAGAAGCCAATGGATCCCAACAGGTCGGGGTGGGAACTGGGTGTGGTGGTAGGACGGGACTCTTGGACGGATGCAAACATGGAATATTAAGCACGTGAATAACCATCTTGGTGAAAGAGAAATTGCAAATTGGCAGATTTGTGTGGATCATTTTCTTGATTTATCTGAATTTACATACTTTTTAGGATCTGTTCTTAGCCATATTTTTAATATTCATATTACATTTCAGTATTAAAGCACTGCAGCATTTTGTGTATGCTAAATTTTTAGCTTTGTGAAATTCATAATGAACTTCATAATGAGCTACCAGGACAATTAGCAAAAACGGGGGTTTAAAGCGCTTAGTGTGTGTGGTGCACGGAAAGGTCTATTTCATGTGAGTGGTGGTGAAGTTGGGCTCGTTGAGTTAAATTTTCAAAAGTAGAACCGGATTTTTATTAACAAGTGTTGTCATTGCTCCAGTGTGCCCTACGTCTGCTGATTGGTGTGCTGGAGACCTGTAACCAGTTTTGTTTCATTATTTGTTAGCAAAATATGAGTTTATCCTAGTGGTTACCTTCAGCAAGATCTCCCAACTACTGCTGATAGATCAGTCTCTAATTTTTTAGTCTTTCTGGGACAGATTTCCGGATATTCTAACAAGATCTCATTGAAGTCAAAGCCAATTAGATGTGCTGGCTTCCCTCAGATAAAGAAAGAGTTAAAAATTGGTGCGCCATGAGAAGAATATAGCTGAGAGCACAATAAATTACTCTGTTCGGTTTTGAAAGCAGTGAGCGCAGGGAGGAGAAAATTCGTAATGAAAAAGTTGGAATAAAATACATATTAAGCTGTTTTTTTTTAAAACAAACTGAATTATTCATGTGAAGCTGAAATCCCACGGAGGGGCTACTGGGAGATTAATAGTCCACTCAGCCTTGTTAAAGTCACTCGAAGCCCCCTCGGTAGAATTACTGTCTTGTACAGTTAGAGGAGCGTTAATCTATATGTTACTGTTTTCTTTAGCAGAAATGACATTCAACTTGTTTGTTTCTGATTCTATTAACTAGACAGAATTTTCATCTGATATCAGACGTAACAGTTTTCAGTTGCTCTCCGAATAAAAGAAACCCCACCAACATTCACTGGCCTAGAAACCATTTTGCCCATGTCTAAACGCACCAACATAGGAGGCTAATGTCTTCCAGATGTGCTTCTCACATGGGGGACTGAGAGAAAAATCAGATTCAGTCCAAGTTTCCATTCTCCAAAGTTGAGGAAGAAATACATCTTGCACTGAGACTGCTCACCACTGGAAATGCTCTTTTGAGTTGTGAAGCCTCATAGGTTTTCAGATGTTCGCGTTCGAGATTTTGGAGGAGCTTTGGATTCACCACAGAAAAATCAGCCGGTATTTGTATGCAATATGATGCGAGAACAGAGGCAACTGTAGTTGCCTAATTTTCTTGACGCAGGCTGGTCTTGTAGCTTGTGCTCCCAACGAGGGATGGTTCTGCGGTCCGTATTGCCCTCCACTCCATTTATGCATATGGATGACTTCATCTGACATACAACATGACCTACCTTCTTTGTCATCCACAATGTTAAGTCATCTATTGCAGAGCAGAATCGGATATACCCTAGAGACTGGAAGAATGAAAAACATTAAGCAGCTCAGCTTCCCATCATTCAAAACAAAATAGTTTTCACCCCAGCTGCTTCCCGGCAGATGCATTTTTCTGTGACAACTGGGGTGATTTTCTGTCGCAGCAGGTAGGATGTCTCTTTGCAGTATGTAGAGCTGTATCCAGCCGTTGTTTAGGAGGAGCTGAAGAGACGGAGACATGCTGTTAGGGTCCAACGCAGCCCTGAGGAAGAGGATCTTTTCTCTCTGAACAGGAGGGGCTGAGCTGCACTTCTCATGAAGCATTTCCTAGGCAGACAGAGAAGTATCATTTATCAGCCGTGAATTGCCTCATTTAGGGGACTAGATCCATCTCTGAATTTTCTGCTGTTGTGTCAGTTGCTCTCAGAATAGAGACCAAATTTAATATCTAACCTGATCTTTGGGGAAAAGTAGCAATATATTGCATACTGCAGCAATAATTTATATTTCAGCTGGCCAGCCTTCCTGCGGTTGGGAACATGGGGCTGGGTAACACCCAACCACTCACACCTTGACATTTGAAAAGGTCATCACTTTTGAGTTAGCTACCACTTCTTGCTTCAAGCAGCGAGATCCCGACGCGCTGTACGCAGAAGAGGATTGTAACATGAACGGAGAAGGACGTTTCATGAATGCTTGTTGACGATGATTGCAGATTGTGCTAAGTTTGCGTAGCTTTGTGGCAATTCAGGGTTGTCTATTTGCTGTCGGTCGTGAAAACATGGCTAACAGTTCTGCAATGATACACTATTCTCAATTGCTGTGTGAATAATAGAGCACCAAAGGTTGCAGGTAGTCTCTGTTGGAGTCCTTCAGCTCTTTCCTTGGAAGGGAAGCACAAAGCACAACTGACTGAAGAAGGGAGAGGATATATTCTTCTCAAATCTACTTAAATAGAAAAGCAAGTAGTGCTTATCTCGCAGGGAGTGACTTCTGTCCACGGGGTAGGAAACCTTGCTCCGCCTGGCCCTACGTATTACATTTGTAATGCCAATGTAACTCTAAATCCTGGTCTTTGATAGGACGAGCTTCTGTAGAAGTAAGAGAAGATGTCCTCCCAGCTCCCCGTCAGAAAGACGACTGGATTTCTTTCCAGGCTCTTTGTGTTAGCCTGTTGTACATTATGGTAGTGTCAGTCATCTGAAGCAGTTTCTGACTTCCCGAAGCAGGAGCCTCCGTGACTTTTCCAAGCAGACTACAATAGGATCTTCAGTAGGGTGGTCATCGTCTTCTTTTCCCCATAATGATGTTTCCTTCCAAAAGGCTGTTTATGTATTGTCCTAAGTATATGACAGAGGTAATTTCTGGTCAATAGAAATACCAGATTTCCTGCTGTTTGTGATAATACGTGGGGGTCATCTGTGAAAACACACATACCTCCCAAATCCCAAACACGACAGTCTGACCTTGCTGACTCAGCAGCAGTATCTACATACACACATCTATTTGTGTGGGATAACATGAAGTGCAATTCAGCCTGAAGTCGCTTTTTCTCCTCTCGCCTTCCCTGCCTCCCACTACTAAATATTTTGCTTTCCCCCCAGTACTTCCCCCGCAAACGACCCTACCGTAGGTTGCCTCCTCCAGTCTAATGGACTATAAGCTTCTGATTTTGTGTGAATCATTTAAGGCCATACGGTCCAGTTGCAGCACATTAATTTCCTTTTAAAGTATAATCTATACACATACCAAAACGCAGTATTTTGGTATAGACCTGTACATTCTCAGGTGGTGATGCGAAATTTGTCTCCGTACTGATTCTTCTCAGAAGTTGTGATCCTTCTCAGGGCAGTGCTTTGGTTATGTAGAGATTACGACTCTGTTTCAGCAAGAAACTTAAGCACATCTCCAACACCAAGCACAATAATCTTTATCCATAAAAGCATTCACGTTCCCTTCCCTGTGATTTACCTCTGTTTGTTCAACTGATTCAACTCACAAGTGTCACGACGCTTCCTTTTATTGAAAATCACTCTATTGTGGAAAAAAATGTTCAGTGGAATCTTTAATCAAAAAAAGGTGATGGTCAGGGAATAAATCTTTCTCATTTTAAAACATTTATACAAGGAAAAGGAAAACCTATCAGAAGCAAGTGAGAGACTCTCCAGAGAACGGCAAATACAAGTTAAGGGCTGTGAAACAGTTTCACTCCCGGGTTTGGCTTTGCTGTATGAAACATGAGGTTATAATTTTGTAAATCTTGGTTTTCATGATCCATTCCTCCAAGTAGCCTAGAAGTAGAATTTAATTGAAATAAAAATAATGTTTTGACACATTATAATTTGTTCGTTGTATTGCAAAAATACCCTATAATTTCGAAAAGTCTAAAAATTAACAATAGAGTTAGAGAACGCTATAAAACTACAGATTTATGGGATAAATAATTCTACAATTCTTAATTCTTTAGAACTTCTTTTTAGGGAAGAATATCAGTTTCACAGTAGAAGTTAACACAACTCTTTTCATAAAATCCCAGCCTGGTTTGGGTGGGAAGGGACCTCACAGCCCACCCAGTGCCACCCCTGCCATGGCCAAGGACACCCTCCACTGGGGAAGTCGTGCTGGTGAACCTCCAGAGCAGTTTACTCTTTGGGCCATTCTGTATTCAGTTATATCATAAAATAGAATCGTTCAGGTTGGAAAAGACCTTTAAGACCATCGAGTCCAACTGTGACCCTAGCGCTGCCAAGCCCACCACTAAGCCATGTCCGCAACGCCACATCTACATGTCTTTTAAATACCCCAGGGATGGCGACTCCACCACTTCCAATGACTGACAACCCTTTCAGTGAAGAAATTTTTTCCTAACATCCAATCTAAACAACCCCTGGTGCAGTTTGAGGTCATTTCTATACATTTTTGAATGTAAAGATTTGGAAAGTGGGTGTTGTGAAGACCGGAATATGCGTTTTTCTTGATCCCACCGGCTGAAGCAGCCGTGCCAGCTCTTGCCAACACTTGTACAAGTGACTCTCCGGTGGTCCAGCATCTTCCTGGGTTGTGAGAAAGGATTTTACTCCTGACTACAAAAGAAATTTAGCTAAACCCATCGATCAAGCGATATTATGTTGAGTTTTATCCAGCAGTTTATTGCCGAGCAAGCAGTATTTGGCTAAACGTCGGTGCTAACGGTAGCGCTGTGTACTGGAACCGGAGTAAAGTACTGACAAGGTACACGCGGGTGGTGGTACTCGATAGTGCTCCAGCCTTTGTGGCCAAATGCTGGTTACGACAGGCGCTAGCGGCAGCACGGTGATGGTTATTCAAGGTTTTAACGTCTCCTAAATGAATAAATGCTACCTCTTGATTGTTTCAGGTTTGTTTGTCACTTAAAGGTTTTCTTTTAATCCTGGTGCACGGTGTAGCTAAATCCAAATCGACCAAATTCTTTCAAATGGGCAAGCAATTCTATTTCTCAGCCTAATTCAATGGGTTTATTGTTTTGGTTGATATGAAGACTTACTACTCCAATAATTGAGAAAAGTGCATTTCGATTGTATTCTATTGCTAATAAAATAGTCGCGATTTAACATCTTGCTGGCTCAAAATAGCTAGACCCTGGGCCTAATTACAGAGTTTTCTTTTGCTTAAGATTGTGCGTGACGGAGGTTGAAAGAGTTTGTTTCCAAGGAAACAAATGCACTGCACTTGCCTTGCCTCAAATGTTTCCTGTAAGAAAATGCCATAACCAGGCTCCCGGGAGAGAAAAGTGTCGGGAGGTAACGGTGGCCTGTACGGAGCCTTTTTCTAAAAACATCTGGATTCGTGTTTTCCTGAAGCAGGGACCGTATTTCTCAAATTGCTATTTGGGTGCGTGAAACAAAGCGGTGTAGTGTCAGCATCCTAATTCTGGCGTCTCAGGCTTTGTCACCCCGGCTCAGCAGGGTTTTCTTCTGTGCAGGTGTCGTAAATGCTCTTGAAAGAATATGCAGTGCTGTAGGAGCATCCTTTACAGTTAAAGTAATCCACCCGCTGTTTCATATTCCAGCTCTGCTTTTACGTGTAGCTTTTATTTTCCATATTAAAGTAAGTCACCATAATACGGGTAGACATATTTTTGTCGGTTTTAGGTATCGCCACTGTCAGGTCTACAAAACCTTTTGCAGATGCGATGTGCTCTGGGCTGAGGAGTGCAGAGGGGAGGTGCTTCCCGATTTCTTGCCCTTTTCTCTGAAATTTGGTTTTGTCGGGAAAATGGGAACAATAAAAAATTGTTTCAAAATTGTAGTAGAGGGCAAACAAATTGGAAAGAGTCCAGATGCCAAAGTTAAGTTCTTTATGTGCGTGGGTTGGGGTTTTTTCCCCACAAAGTTGGAAACATTTAGGAAGCGCGTGCCTTCTCCCTGTTCCTGAGATAGTGATATTTAGAGGGTAGGGAACGTAAGTGATAAGGTATAACAGTTAAATATATACACTCACGATGCCGGGCTGCGACGTGGACTATTCTGAGATGCATGAGTAAGTCCTCTCGAAGGACTTAAACTTCTTCATGAAATCTCTTCTGGGAATAGTATTTTTTCATCATCTACCGTAGATCATCCAGAAAGCCGGACAAGAGCAGTCCATAGCAAAAATCATTGAGGTTGGTGGGAAAGGCTCTTCTGAGGTCACCTCTGCCAAGAGACTTTGTGCAGAACAAGTCTGTCCTTCTCACCAGGTCCTGGACGAGACAGGACTGAGAAATCTCATTTTAGCCCTGGTGTCTGTAGAAACTCTCTGGCTCTACCTACAGTGCAGAACTGCACAGTCAAGGTAGATTAATCAGATTTATCTGTTTGAAATTCATATGGATGTATTAAACTATGCGCAATGTCATTTCTCTTTCAAAAGGTTGCTGTCATGGCAAACTTCACTAAAATAGACGCCTCTTTTCTGTGGGGCTCTGGCAGAGCTCGCACTCTTGAAAAAGCGAGATCTCCGCTTTCCAGCGAAGCCTTTGCTGGCAAAACTGGGAAATTTCATGTAGCTGAGAGACGCTTGGGGGATTGTTAAATCCCCGGTCTAGTCCCCCGGGAGAAGCGGTGCGTCCAGCGACGGCGGGAGAGGTCTGTGGGCGCTGGAAGACACAGCGGCATCGCCCGAGGCTGCCCTTCGCCGGGAAGGAGGTGCTTTTCCGCCGCTGGTAATAATGGCAGGAAAAGGGGCGTTATCTGGGCAAACACTTGCTGTAGTGCTACGCGATATAAAGCCCTTCAGCGCACGTCTAAATGACAGATGGGTACACGAGCACACGTGAAGCCGATCCTAATGATGCTATCTTTGACGGTGCTCTGCCTGGAACAAGAGTAGACATTCCCTCAAATTCTGTCTGGGTATACCCGTTCTCTAATTAGGTTCAAGCTGGACAATTAACTGAGAAAATAAAAAAATAATAACGGCTTTAAGCAGTCCTTTCCCTCCGTGTTTCTTTATGCAGAGAAAGATGGGAAGATGAGGGAGATGGATTCCTGATCTGTGTACCTTGAGAATAACGGTTCCGTGTATTTGGTGAGGACAAAATATAAGTTAGTCACACAAGGGACAAGATGTGTTGCTAATACATGAGAAGAGCAGGTTTGCAAAGAACACGTCCTTTTTATTCAGTCCCGTTTCAGCTCACCTGCGTTGCTGCTGCATTGCATTCGAGATCCCTTTGCAGGGTGATCCCAATGGAGGGTGTTCGGATGGATGTTTAAAGACCCACCCAGCTCATATGTGCCTTAGTTTAAAGGCCACAGGATAGCACAAGTCTTTGTAAAGAGTGAAGATTGTGTAAAACCCATAAATGTTATGGCCATGAAGCCATTATCTCCTTGATAGAACTTCCACGTATGCTTCTTTATGTTTGCTAACCTGTTCGTTAAGCGTTCGTTAATATTCTCTCGTTTTCACCTTGCTTGGCCGCTGAAGGAGTTGCGTGGGGTTCCCCGTGCTCCCCGTGCTTCGGGCTTTGCAGCCGAGTTGCAGCTCAGCCAGTGTAGCAAAAAAAAGGAGAAAACGTCCCGCACTCAACAAACCACCGCCACTTCTTGCATGCCCCCGAGTGAAGGAGAATTAAAACCAGATACCAGCAGCGCCAGGAGCACAGAGAGGAGGTAGAAGTACCCACAGCACGTCCAAGCCACCCTGGAGCTCACCCGCCTTGGACCCGGTTCAGAGCAAATTATTGCCATGTGCTGTATGTATTTCACAGCGTGCCGCGCTCCGTGACAGGCATTTAGTGACAAAGCATGACTTACTTTGTATAGCTAACTCTGGGAAATGTTCTGGGATAATGACGGCGCATTCACTGTTTTCAAATTATTTAAAAATTATTATTGTTCGGATTTTTCCCAGTTTTAGCACGCCAAAATCTTCTGGCTTGGATGAATGCGTAGAGACATGCGTATTATTCTGCTGCTGGATGTTAAAATGAGAGTGATTTCAATATGAAAAAATAACTATTGTCAATATAAGTTACTTCTTTGTTGCAGAAATACAGCATTGAGAGGGAAGTTTCGGTATGCCAAGGAAATGATGCATTAAACAAAATCTTAGCATTGGTAAGTTTTGCAATGCTGTCGGAGCCTTTTCAGTTTTGAGAAGGGGTCTGAGATACTGAAGGTTCCCTACTTCCCAGGGTCCAAGATATTGCGCAGTCTTCTTTAGAGTGAAAATCGGGGATTGCAATATTCGTTAAAGGTAGATGAAGCGCCTTGTTCCTCGACTCGTAGGTAGGAGCCTTCTCTCAGCCCTGCACCCAGCGAGGGTTTCTGCAAGGCACGCGGTACGTGCGTTCTCACTTCCCATCTGGCTGCGGTGAGGGCGCGGGATGGGGACGGGGGTGACGGGCTGCGCTGGGACCAGCCGCCTCTCAGGAGCTGGTGGTGGCCATTTCCTGTCCAAATCCGTGGTAAATTTGCAAAGATTTGGAAGCTTCTCCTCATGGGGTTCACTTGGGATGACCACGGCCATGGCCAGTGGTGGATGTTAAAATATTTGCTTGCAACCGAGGAAGCACGTGGAGAACGTGATTAAATTTTCCTGGCTGTTCTGGGGCTTCTTCCATGTCACGAAATCAGATGAAATATAGAAAATATTTGAAAATATTTTCATGCAGATGGATTTGTACTCAAAGGAAATTGCGAGCACGCTGGGAGTTAACATTACGGGAGAGCAGAAAGGAGCAATCTGAGTGCCTGAGGAAACTGCTGCTTTCCCTCGGCTCCTGTCAGGAAATAGCACCTTAAGTACTGCACTCCGAAATTGTCATCTGCTTGTTTTAACACAAAATGCCATCGTGTAAAAATACCCCTTCTTCAGTCAAGGAGATATGAAAGCTAATGCTCTTGAAAACTACAGCTTAAAGGGTTGAAGACACACAAAAAAGAAAAAACGAAAGTGTCGAGGGTTATAAGTCACAATATTGTGACCTATGTTAAAGAGGCAATTATTTTTTTTCACGTATAAATCGGTGCCGCGGATGAGACGCCAGCAAAGCTCGTTGCTGCCGAGCGCCTTCACGCCTGCCACCCCGGTCCTCGTGCTTTATCCCGTCTAGAAATCCAGTCCTTTACATAGGTACCTGAATTTGAGTCCAGCTTTAGATGCTCGAGTCTGGAAACGCCAGGGCCACGCTGCGTTTCTGGGGTGTCTTACTCAGCCAGGAGACATCCAGCCCGGCGCGGGGCTGGGATTTTCTTCCCGGCCTGCAGCGGGGAGGGGGAAGCTGGAAGAGCGCGCCGGCGTCGGGCGTTCGTTCGGCATCTGCTTTTCCAGATGGCTCCGCCGATGGAGGGGGGACCCAGAGTCGCGGCTTGGGAAGCTTGGGAAGCCTCACGACGCTTGATACGTTACCGCCTAACTCCTCGGAGATGCCTCATCTCTAATTATTAGTCTGCTTACAGGTGATGCTATTCTGGTAGGCAAGGGATTACAGCAGGTTTTCTCTTTCACTTCCTTTCATTTCATGCGGAAAGCAGCCATCAGTGTTTCTTCCCTAACCGAGGTGATACAGCAACTGCATCTCCAAAGAAGCGGAGCATCGAGAGCAAATAAATTTCATCTTAGGCGTAAAGCTCGTTTTGAAAAATTCGTGGTCGTTTCTGTTTCCGTCAGATAAATGATGCTTGGGTTCGGTTTAGTCACCTCACATGCTGCGGTGGGAACTCGCATCCCCTGCAGCACCTCTGCCACAAATTGGTTTGCGAAAGCTTTAGAGGTTGGAAGTAGCCAAAGTGGAACATAAAATTAAAGCTCCCTAAAGATGCAATAAAATTGTAGATCAAAATGTAATCCAGATGGAAACCTGCTCAGGGCACGTACTCCTTCTGTATGCGGCACATTCCCAGCGTCGAGATTTTGGTGTGCTCTCCCCAAAAATGTGCATTCTAAGGATGTCATCATATATGCTGTTGACATAAAATAGATTAAAAACTCTCCCACTAATTAATTGCAAGCTAAGTCAGTACTGAGACCCCTTGGAGATGGTTATGAAGAACGTGGCGCTCGGTATTCACAAACCAGCTGCCGTTGTTGATTCATTTTGTTATTTTCTGTTGGAAGCTTTTCAGAAACGTTCGCTGGGAAGTTGCAGGGTGGGGCGAGTATCAGCGAGCTGAATTTTTTTTTATTTTTTTTAGTTTCCTCTGTTTCTCGCGCAGGCTCTTCCTGACTCTCTCCCCCTTGCCCACAGCAGCCTGGTGCATCGTCGGTGGCTCACCTGCTCTGACATCTTCCCTCTTCGCTTTCTGCCTCCCGTATCATCTTAAACCTGCCGGGGAGGTGAGGCAGGGCGAGGGACCATTCTCCGGGATGAACCTGGGAGCTCTGGCTTCCACGGGAAGTTATCCCAAACCCCCTCAGTAGCGCGACAGCAGCCGAGCGCTTCTGAGCCGGGCTATTGCTTTGACGGGAGCTGTCAGTTGTTCCCGTCCCTGCCCCATCCCCTGCAGCCTGCTGCTTGCTTTAACGCCACACCAGTGCTCGGCTCAAAGGCATCTTGCACAGTTTTTTATGTAAACGCTGCTTTTCTGGGCTGCGGTATGATGTAAGAGCCGGGTCCGGCACGTCGATGCATGACTCTGCTGCGCAGGAGACGATGCTCCGCGCGTCTCTCCGTGCCGGGGCACGCTGCGCCCTGAGCGGTGGCCAGCGACGGCGGGCAGAGAGGTCTGGGGGCTTCTCCTGGGGAAACAGGCTGTTTCTGGTCTGAAGGCAACCCCCGACTCGGATTGAGCCCCCTTTGTGTGAAGGGTTTGCTCTGAAACCCCTCCTCCTCCACGTTAAGTCACTTGGCTGAATGTTACCCGTTTGAAAATAGGGTCTTATTTACAGGAAGAGGGGAGAGAAGATGTTGGTGAGAAAGATGGAGGTGACATATCTGTTTTGATAAGGTGAATCGTCCCGGGGGGCACTTTGGTTTTGCATTTGTGGAGGAGAGATTCAGGATTTGTGGATAGCACCGCTCCAGAAGGTGAAGTTTCCTGCTGCCAAATGACTTTTAGTGACGCCGCTTTTGGAAAACAGCAGGTGCCTGTGCCGCCTCCTGCCCGTATTCATCCGGAGCTCTGCCGAGCGAGTTCAACGTGAGCGTGAGACGATGCGAGGGCACCCATCATTCGCGGTCAGCACCTCTTAAACACCCGTCGCAGAGGTGTAAGTGACGGCACCAGCCGCAGGGCAGGGGAACCACCAGCCCCCAGCACCAGAGCTGACAATTACAGAGTCATCTGCAGTGGCAAGAGATTTCCGTGAGCCTGTCCCTAACGAACACGTACCTGTAATTACGCTTGCTACTTTCTGCAGTCCAGCGCTCGGCTTAGCTCACACTCGCGTTTCCGCGAGGTCTTCGGCAAATGCATTTTGCAGAAGAGTCTGCGAGAGATCCGGGTTGGGTTTTGGAGCCGGTAATTTCCCGGCACACCAAATTACCTGCGGGTTTCAAGTTAGCTTACAGCAGGTAGAGCTTATTATTTGGCGAATAGAATTCCAAAATTCAAGAAAAATAGATTATCTGAAAATTATGTTTGATGAGCTAATTATTTTGAGTGGGTATATGTTCTATGCTTGCATTTCTTAAATAGGCGTATTTTTCAGTATTTTATTATTCGGTGTTATTCAGTATTTAATGTAAGGGTATTGAGGTATTACCTCATCTAGGTATCACCTTCCTGCAGCTCTCGGGTCAGTCCTTGGGCAGAGGACCGTTTTAAAGAAAAAAACGGAAATTAGAATTGCAAATCAGTATTTCGTCATTATGAATCAGCCAGGGCAGAAAGAAAAAAAATGAATGAAAAGCTTCTGCGTGGCTGAGCGGCTGGTTTGGTGCACAAGCAATCGCATCCTTTCCAAATCGATAGATAGCTTTGTATTCCGCAAAGCAGCCTGCGGCAGCGGCGTGTGACAAAAAAAAAAAAAAAAAAGAAAAAAAAATCAACAATATCAACATTTGCGAAAGGGTCGATACCACTCTGCAAAACAGCTAATAAAATACCGGGGAGCAGCGTTAGAGCAGAAGTTCGTTTCTGAGTGGTTTTCATGCTTTTTGCTTATAAGCTTGGGTTTTTGCATGTTACCCTGATTATTCCACTATTAACAACTAGGAGGAAGACAAACCCGTCCTCTAGACGTGTTTAGTAGTTTGTTTATTTATTGATCTGGGGGGGGAGAACCCCAAAAAGCTCTTGCGTTAGCACGTGCCCTTTAATCTGGAAGGAGAGAGCATCAAACGTGCGCATTTTTCCAACGGTGCTGCGCTTCTGCTTTGTCTCAAGATACCCCAAATATCAGCTGATTTTTTTTCCAGGCTGCTGTGACCGTGCCTTTCGAGGACAGAGAAGGTTCCTGAGCTTTCGCAGCAGCCTGCTGTTGATTGAGGGAATAAAGGTAACGACGTGCTGAAGGGCCTGGAGTGTTTCAAGGCGGCAGGATGACGGGCCAGCTGCACAATGGCTGCATTGTGTAACTTTTCCGAAAGACGTGGAAGAATGTTACGTGCTGGTTTTCTAGCAAATGGTTTTGAAGAGCCTGTGCAATATTTCGCAAAACATTTGACGTTTCCCCGGTGGAGCATCGGTGTTGGGGCTGCCAGGATGGAGCGATGGGACTAGGCCTCATCAGTAGCAGGGCTTGCGAAGCCATTTTATCCTCTAATTAATAAACACATTAAGTACGTAGATGTGGCACCCAATGGATAAAGAGCAAAATGAACGATCTGATGATTTTTTGAAGTGGGTAGGATCAGGAGGCTGGGCACTCAGCGGTGCCTAGACCCAGAACTGAGGTAGAAGTGGGTTCTGATCGTAGCCCTGAGAGTTTTGTTCGTTTATGTCATGTTGATACTGCAATTGTTAGTCTTTCATTTGGGTCTTTGGTGGAGGATAATTATTCAACTGTCTGAGAAGCTATAGGAGAAAAAACCCAGGAGGATGACTTATTCTCCTTCCCACCCAGCCACCGTTTGATTACTGCCATGTTCCCTGCAATTATCCACATCAAGTTCAGGATGCTCGATGAAGGGGAAGGTTTGGAACGAGAAGGGAGATGCCGTACAAGTGGGAGCAGGGAGAGAAAATGCAGAATCTCAGTGTGGTAGGATAGAAGAGAAGCAATAGCGAACAAAACTGTCCGTTACCAAATTAGCAGTGAATTACTTTTGTCTTTTTCGCCAAGCATAATGTTGAAGGCCAACGTGGCGGACTTGCTGTTGGAGGGGGGACGCGCTGGTGTTTTGTCCCAGCCCTGGGGACGGAGGGCAACCGCCGTTTCAAACCTGGGGACGTTTTCACGTGCCATCCTGAGAGCTGGGGAAAAGTTAATAGGGCAGAATCACGCAGGGCAAGAGGAGGACACTGGGAAGGAATTTCCTTGAGTCACATGAAATCCTGAGAGTTTTCAGCTTCTTGGGTGCAGATTGGATGCGAAGCCGGCGGAGCAACGGCTGTGCGATTTTGGGGGGTGACAGTGGTTTGTTGCTCCCCAAGCCCACAGTGTCGGCATGTCCATTGGGAATGGTCCGGAGGCTCGGGTTAAGCTCATTACCTGAGCTGAATTTCTCTTATTTGGTAGCAAATTAAATTTCAGCCTGCCCCATGGGTGGCGTTCCTTCATTTAACTCTCACGCAGAGTGAGAAAACCCCAGGAGGTGTATCGGTGGGCTTGCGATGCTGGGTTTTGCTCGCCTGACTGTCGGGACCAAGCCTGTATGGAAGAAGCCTGTGACGCTGGGCTTGAGTTCACCAAGGAGATGGAGGGCACAGTCATCTCGAAATTCCCGCATCATTAAGAAATGCCTGAAATCTCTTCTGAGCCGAGTTTTGAACAACGTGCAGACCAACGTGCATTTCCAGCATAATAAACATCGCTTTCGAAAATGTTAATTCCCTTTTTGAAGCCGGTAAGAGCAGAATTGACGTCTCTGCTGGTTGTGCGTAAAAATGGCCACTTGTACAACTACCTGTTGTACCAGCAGTACAATCTGCAGGCTGGGGTCGAAGGCGTGCATGTGTCGTCTGTGCAGCTGTATATTTATCTCCATCCGTATACGTTTGTGGGCTTTTTTCATAGGTGAGATGAGTAGGTCTGTGGTCCACACAGATTTGAAAGCAAAATTATTCACCGCTGCGTGTGAAACTGGCTCCTTTCAAAACTAATTGGCAAAAGTGGAGATGCAAGAAAACAGATGCAAGGTGCAAACTGTTTGCATGTTGATTATCCATCCTCCATCTTTACAGGCACACTCTTATTTTACTTTTAATTTGTTCCTACGTTTTTACAAAATGCTTTTTAATGTCAATAGGATAAAATATGGTTTAATGTTTCATCGGAGAGTTACAGGAGAGAGGCCCGTAGTTCTTCCAGTCTGGGTTTTTTCTTGGCTTTGACGGTGTCGGTGCAAACTGTAGAGTTGTGACTTAGTACGTAATGCCATTTCCCGTCTGCCCCTGCCTGTGTATTTTGAAATTGGATTGGAGACCCTAACCAATAAAGCAGTTACTCATTCACCTTTCCAGTTTGGACCTACCGTGCACGGGCCGGGGGCTCCGGCAGGTTTCGGGTCTCGGTGTGGGGATGGGACTCCTCGAGCCGTGGCGTGGGATCGCCGGCTCAGTGCCCCGGGGTGCTGGGCTCCCACGCTGCCCCCTCATCCTGCTTTGGGGACCCTCCTCTGCCTGGCTGGGGAACATTTTGCATCACTCAGGACTCTGATGAAACGTAAAGCCCATTTATACATCACCTAGCGTCACCCCCTTCCTCGCCCCCGCGTTGGGGTGGACGGAGGTGCTGCCGGGGCAGGGACACGCGGGGAGATCCCTGTTCAGCATTCCCAAACCCTCGTGCTGTTGCTGCTGGAGGTGCCTTAAATTCTCCTGTGTTCAACCAGCCCTCCCTTTGTCCCCAGGTCCCCTCCCCGGCTCCGCGGCCCCGGCACCGACTCCGGCGGAGGTGCAGCCTCGCCGAGCACCGGCGGCAGCCCCGGAGCGGGTGCGTGGCGGGGGGCTGGCAGCCAAACCCCGGGCTGCACTGCCACGGAAAGCCCTGATTTCGGGAGCTGCTCCCCACACGGCTCCGTGGCGGCTGTCTTCCCACCACCCACCCCCTGACGTCTCGATGCACCAGGGAGCTGTGCTAGGTTTGATGTTCAGCGGCGGGATTTCGATGTAAATCTTGTAAAATTCCATTTTATGCAGAGACACGCAAATCTGCTCTCGGTTGCAGCTTTGTACCTGCTCGGAGGATTTTCCTGCAGGCAGAGCACCTCTCCAGCCAGGAGGAGGGAGGGCTGGAGAGGCAGCTCGGGATCCCGTCCAGAAACACAGCCCCGTCCCCGAGGGACGGCAGTAACGCAGAGCACACCCCTGGTCCTGCAGAATGACCCCTTGCAGGGAGCCTGCAACCCTCCGAAAGCTTTGCTGGTTCTTCTGGTTTGGTGGGATGGATAAGCCGGGCTTTTTGCTGTAGAGACGTGCTCCCCCCTACCCGTAACCCCGAACCTGGACAGGGACCTGGGTCCCCCCCGTAGCTGCCTGCACCCCTGTCACCCCGGGATCCTCATCCCTCGCAGCCCCGGTGCGGAGCGGGTTACGCGGGAGGGACCCGGCAGCGGAGTTTCTGCAGCATCAGAAAACTTTGATTCATCTGTGAAGGTGGTGAATGAAGGAGGGATATGACCTGGAAAGGATAAACAGGAAAATGGGGATGTTTCTCCAGTCTGGAAAAGGCTTTCTCCCTCCCCCCCCCCATCTCAGGATAACTGGAAGGGATTATACAAATGAGAGCAGGAAACTGCAGTCAGGGCTTTGCCAGAAATAGATTAATTTTTTTTTTCTTCTGATATAAATGAAGAAATATGGGAGTCCATAGAGGCTGTTCCACATGCACCCTCACATTTTGATTGCCAAGTCATTTGCATTCGTATATAAAGTGACATCCACCCTGCAATGGGAGCTGACATGTAATCAGAAAGAATAAAAACTCCTGGAAACATCGACGTGCCACTGATACAACTTCAGAAAGACAGAAGTTTGGAATAAGTGGAAAACGTACTGAATATTTTTGGCCGAGTAGAAGAGAAGTATCATTCTGGAAGATGTTAAATATTAATTTTTTACCTAGTCGCCGTCATTCCTGGATTTGGTGAGTATTACTTGGTTTTGTGCGGATCAGAGCAGTTCTGGTGGGCAAAGGAGCTTGGAAGTGCACGGTTTTACATTTGCAAAAAGCAGCTGCTAAAGAGAAGCACTGTGTTCCTCATACAGACGTGTTCCTCGTGCTGTGAAATTGTCACGGTGCTTGCTGAATGTTTGCTTTTCCTCTGTCTTTTCTGATCAGATTTTGATCTCACAACACACCCTCATGACGCCTAGTAATTGGGGGGGGGGGAGTGTATGAAAAGGATGGAAAATTTTGCATTGTGCTCAATTATTTTTTTTTTAATATGGTGTGCATGAACATAAATTTTCATTTAAAAAAGTAATGAGTCACTAAAGCGTCTTTTCACTTGGGCGATTTGATGGCGTTACCTCTGTATCTCCTCGCGTCAACTCCTGTTGCATTTCAATAAGCAGATGGAGCTGCCGCTGCTGCCGCTGCTCTCATCTGGCCCCGTCACCGCGGTAGGGCAGAGGGAGGCACGAGGGCGACCGCAGGGGCACGTCCCGCAGCGGGTACGCGGGTCGCCTTTGATAGACCGCGCCGAAACCGCGTGCCTTCCTGGAGGTGAAGCTCCGCTCTTGAAGTATGAAGTCATTGGATAGCATGAGATACATATATATATGTTCTTATGTGTATTCTATCTAGTCTGTACAGCATCTTGTAAGAATACAGCATACGGAGAGAATTTGCTATTCTAGACATTCAAATACCGTATTCTGTAATCTTACCTCTACACATACATATTCTGGTCTTACATAGAGTTTATTCTATGTAATCTTATTATTGCTTATAATCGTTTAATGTTGGCTCCTTCTGCATTAGGCTCTGAGATGAACCTATAGCTCAGTATATATTAATAAAAATATCGAGGCTCTGAGTCTGTAACGGGTGCTGTAAAGATCCGCAGTTATCTTTCCCTCTCCAGAGCACAGAGGCTGCTCACCAAGAAGAGCCGTGTGTGGTGTTTCAGGGGAACAGAAAGGTAAATATTTAGAGAAAAGGAAAAGCACATTATTATATTGTTGGAAGACCTCTGGTTAAAGCAGATGTTAAGAAAGGAGGAAACAGGGGCCCCTGTAAACAAGGAGGCAGCAAGAAGGGGAAGGACGGAGGGTCCCACCGGTTGCTTGAGTTCTCCACGCGAGGTGCCGTGTGTCCTCGCTTCCCAAGGACCGGTTCACGTCAGTGTGAGGTTTTCTTAATTAAAAACCCCAACGGTATCTGCCGTTACGTTGCATAAACATTCTGGCTGCGTCTTCTGCGCTCCCCGAGGCACTGATGAATGAATTCATAGCTGAGATGGGAAAGATGGCTCTTTCTCCGCTGCGCTGTGGCTTGGGATGGGCGGCGAGGTCGGTCTCCCTCCTGCTGCCACCACGGCGGGGGGCACGGCGCTGCCCAGAGACCCCGTCCCCCCCGCGGGACAGGCCTGGTGGCACGTGTCACCTCACCCCTTCACACGTGCTCGGGAGGGCACGGGATGCTGGTGGCCGAAGAGGTCCAGCACGTGCTGCGCGGGTGGGTGTGCTGCCGACGGACGCGCTGGCTCTCTTCGACTCGCGCATTCACTCCCAAGCAGACGTGACGCTTGCAGAGAAATAAGGACCATGTAATCAAGGTGTCAGACGGACAATTGTAGTTTCATCAAGCATCCATCGTCTTTGTACCAAAATACTTCAGCTGTCCTTTCTCCATACGTGCCCGGTCGTCTGCAGTGGTAGAGGAGAGTTTGGATGTGGCGTCCAGGCGTGCGCGTTGAAGATCCTAGCGGGATCTCGACAAGCAGCGGCCACGGGAGCGTCAAAATCTGTAAAATGTTGCCCCGGCAAAATTGTTTTTGTGCGTGAGCAAGCTCCAAAGGCCGTGGGGGATGCGGTCCGGCGCCGGCGGATCGGGCTGGGGAAGGAAGATGTGTCTTTGCTGCCAGGGCTCAGCGTCGTGCCAGATCTGAAGGACGGAGATAAGTGAGGAATCATGTGGCTGCGCCTGACGCAGCGGCAGGTGTTGCTGCGCGTTAGCAGATCCCGTGTTAGACCTGTCTTGGAATTATTACCGTCGCTTCCCCTTGATGTTTTGGCAGGGAGAGCTGTCGGCTTGATTTAGCAAGTTCCTCTGGAGGAGAAGCCCTACTCAGCTAGGATGGAGGAACATGGGATCAGGAGAAAGGGGATGGGAAGCGTTAATCGATGCGCCGGGATTACAAATGCCAGGAAGAGGAGAGACCGCGTGCATTAGTTACGGACAGGGCTAATGCCTGTGCAGGGCGCAGGGCGTCACGGAAATACACGTTTCGTTGGAAAGAGGAGAAATACGGTTCTGCAGCTGCGAGAGCAACATAAGTAGTTTCAGCTCTAGGCAGCGCAGAACTGAACTAAACGCTCAACAGCACCCTAGTCCGAAGAGGGAGGGTTGTCAGAGATGGGTCCTGGAGACAAGTGGGGCCATCGGAGCCGATCTGATCCATCGGCAAAGTTTCCGGTCATTTAAAACTGTGCAGCTCCAAGGGAGCCCTGTCAGTATATTGATTTACCAAGGAGGGGACGGGGGTTGTTCTGTAAAAATGCACTTAACCTGTGCACAGGGGGAAATAAAGCGTATCCCTCGCCCCGTGCTGGTCCCGTTACAGGTTCAGACCGAGTCTTGCTAATCACGACCTTTGTAACTTGTTCAGAGCACGCACTGGGGATGAGACTCGTTAGTTACGGACAGCCATTTGCACCGTTTCTTCAGGAATTTTGTCCCTCATGAATAAATTTTTGGCCCTGTTCTGAGCTTCCCTTTCCTCCGTCCCATCACGCATAAGCAAACTCTTTAACTAAACTTTAACAAAAGAGTGCTGTAGACGTTGGTGGAGGCATAACTGCTCACTACCTTGAACATACCAAAATGTATTAATTAAATGAAACAAATCAACCAACTAACTGTTCCCTGCCAGATGGGCATGCAAGTGAACAAACAACTGCTCCGTACTGCAAAGGGGTCGTTAAAACCAGACGCTAACGACGCATTGCAGAGAAGCTGTTGAAACTGCAGCCCGGGGCCAGCCCGGATGGCCTTCAGGTTTGGTTCTTCACCAAGTTCAGGAGAAGATCTGGTGGCCCCCAGCCACACGTGGATGATGTGGGCATCGGTCGACGCCGCCTTGTGCTGTGCTGAGGGATGCTGCAATATAAATGTTATTTATCATGGGGGTGATAACCACGGGATGCAAAGTTGCCATCCCGGCGTTAACTCTTTCAACTGGCTTGATCCGAGCTGAGACGTTTGCAGTTGTTACTGCTGGGTATGAGGTGGGAAGTATTTTTCGTAATGCGGTACCGTGTGCACTGACTCTGATTTTTAAATTGATTTTTGAACTATGGTCTGGGAGTTAACACTCTCCAACGTCATGGGTAAAAATCTGCTCTACCTTCGAGTTATCTTGCTTTTCTGGGGCTTAGCTGTAACTTTAGACATGCTTAAAACATTTTGGTTGTCTTCATGTATTAATTCTGTAGCCTTCTATAAATAGGTAGTATCTTCAACAAAGAAATGATTTATATGCAGACGGTAGGTTTGAGAGACATAACTCAGAAATCTGTAGGCACAATTTAGAAAGAGGAAGCCAAATATTTCTCTTGTGCTCACAACCGGCTGTAGGAAGCATAAAGACTACGCTGCTGAGATGTCTCTGCGACGTAGACAATGCCTGGCTTGAAACGGGATTTTTCAACATAAAATAATGGGGATTTAATTGGGCCTGAGCAATGCAGTGTTGGCTTTCGCTAGTGAAAAGCTGCTGGAGGGTTCTGGTGGAGGAATGGTGCTTGGTATTTAGTGACCTTTCCCTTCTCTTCATGCTGTAGCTTTTCACGTTGTTTCTGGCTGTGTCTTCACACTGGCCTTGCAAGGCAGAAGATAGGAGTTAGAGTATTTGGCGCTGCTCTTGTTGTATTTCCATTATCACATTTACATTAATTATCTTAACTTCCAGTGAAATAATCTACGTAACTTTATTTGGATGGGGAACTCTTTTTAGCCGAGTTCATGTATCTGTCATGCACGTTAAGTTATTTTTTGAGTCTTTTCCTCCTCCCCCTTGTTGAGGAGGCAGAGGTCTAAGCCCTTGCCTGCTGCAGACACCCCTCGGATGTCGGTCCCATCGACAGGTCGGGGTGAGCCGGGATGGAGGAGCCGCGCTGGTCGCTCGGAGGAGGCTGCTCCCCAGCCCGGCTTTGGTGGGTCTCCAGCCAACACCCTCCGGTTGAGGTGGCATCCAGGCATCACCAGGAGGCCACGTGCTGACTTTCTCACACGAGTCCAGGTTCTCCTTGAGTGCTTTTAGAGGGGAAGGCCGTGGTCTTCATCTTAATGGGGGGGGAGGGTGGGTACCACTGGGTGGTCCGCTGGCTTGCAAAGGTCTGCTGGTTAGCTTCCCCGCTCTCCAGCCTCCAAGCGCGCTTCTACGTCTCTGATTTTTACACTTCCCTCATCACCAGCGCGTATAAGCTTGGGTGATTATTTTTAATAGCGCTACAGAGAGTTAGAATCATAGAATCATAGAATCATCTAGGTTGGAAAAGACCTTTAAGATCATCAAGTCCAACCGCTAACCTAACCTTGCCATCCCACCACTAAACCATGTCCTTAAAGTTAAGACAGTTTTATTTCTTCCCACGCGATCCCTCCCCACTTCCCTGCTATTACGGCCGGGTCCTGAGCCCTCGTCCTGGCCACCGCCGCGTTTCCACCACCGACACCCGTGACATCTCCCCATCGCGTGCTCCGGCTTAGGAGATGCTGTCCGGCTCTCCAGACGAGCGCCGTGCAGAGCGGTCCTGGGCCGTGCCGTGCCGACGCAGCCAGCGGTAACGTCTCAGAGGAGAAGGGCTGGATGAACGGGAACAATCCCTTGATAAACCGAAGGCGCCGTGAAACGAGAGCGCGTGGCTTCGCAGCACACGGCGGTAATTCACCCGGTCAAACAGCGTCGTGGGCCGACTTCTTACTGAGCTTGTTTTCATCTTTAACACTTAGATTGATAAAATTCACACATTTTCATACACTTTCCTTTAAAAAAAAAAAGCTAAAAAAAGATAAACTGTTATTAAAGGCTTGCAGTCATCTTATCTTTGAGAATTTATAGTGAGAGCTACCTGAAAAAGCAACAGAAGCATACAAGTAATTGGGGAGGGGAGAGGAGAATACATCCTGTAAAATGCTTATTAAATCCCTTATAAGCCAAGCAACAGTTTGTTACTTTGGTATTTTACTTCTTCTCCCCAAAAAATTAAAACTTCCAGAAATTAGTGGAGAGCTTCAGTGCTTTAATACATTCACCATCTGCAGGTCTTAAGACCATTTCCATTGTTAATTGTACTGAACAAAAAAAAAAAAAAAAAAAAAAAAAAATTTAAAAAAAAAACCAACAGCTTGGTGTGTCTAGTAAACTTGCAGCTAAAGGAAATAATGAAAAACCAGAAAGGCACCGATTCCTAGTGCAGATGGTTGAGCATCGGGAACCCTTCTCTTTTTAAGAATATTTTTTCTAACCTTTTTGTACCGCAACGTAGAGAAGTGCTTTTAAGCAAGCAGCGGCCTCGTCACAAAGTGATCCTAAAGATGCAGACAAGGGCTTTGTGGTACAAGAGTCACGTTTCCGAGAAGCCTCAGCCTGCCGTGTCCTCAGGCCAGCGGCGGACGTGGGCTGCGTGAATACGACGTGTGAGCGCCCGCGCCAGAGCGGTATTGATTTACGGGGATGCATCGCTGCCCGCCCCTTCGCGAGAATAAAACCGAGGTGGTTTCTTTTCTCTCGGAAAACCTTTCCTGTTTTGTTCTCCTTTCACATCCTTTATCTAGTTCGTATTCAAATAAATAAAACTGCAATTATAATAACCGCGGGGGATCATCTGTGAGAAATGGAACGCAGACCGTAAAAATGCTGAGACAGGGGAGGCGGGAGGGGGGCTGCAGGAGAAGACCTGCTGTTGCTTACCTGCTGCACGCAGCCCGCTCGGCCCAAAACTGCTTATTATGAACCGTGCGGCATTTTAATAATTTTGCCGGGTGTCTGCACAAACCAGCTGTAGATTTGTGAGGTCTGCGATGCTCCCGCTATGTCGGATAGATCTGCTGAAATGAAGCGTAGCTCGTTAGAACATCGCCTTGCTGAGAAATACCGGCACCTCCGCTCGGACGGATGCTCTCTGTTCCTCCCGAGGTAACCAAACAGCTGTAATTTTACAACAGTCATAAAAAATACAGGTGCTGTCGACGTGGTTGCGTTACGTGGAACGGTATCTTGTTGTGTTCTGCATTATAAGCTTCAGGATCTTTCTTTTCTATATGGTTGCCCTCAAAATTAGGAAGGAAGGACGGCTCACCGCGAAGCAGGGGGTGACCAGTGCGTGCTTCGGGATGGCTCTCCTCTCGTGGCAGCCGGACGCCGACACAAATCTGCCATAATCCAGAGTTTCCCGGGACAGAACCAGTCGGAGTTGGATAATGAGTATCGGTTTGGTTTTGCAATGCGAGGAGAAAGATTTTTAAGCGCACCTTATTTCCTTTAAAAGGTCCTTCTGAGCAATCTCCCCTAGATGAGGAATAAATACCATGATTACAATTCCAAATCGGTGTTACCCAGCGCTGAGCGGGACGTAAGCAATGGCAGGACTGCTGCTGCCTAGGCGAAAATACCCGGTTTAGTTCTTGGGGTTAAACTCAGGCTGAGCTTTGGACCTGGGGAGCAGAGGGCAGTGCCCAGCGTCGGGGCATCGTGTTGGTGAGGATGCTCCTGCGCAGGGTGGAGGAGCTTTAGTCTGCTTTATTCAGAAGCAACTTGAGCAGGAGAAAGACGAGGGCAATGCCGCCTGTCCCCTGGAATAGCGTCGTCATTTTTTGCATCGGCAAGAGGGATAAATTGCGGGGGACTAGTTCATTGGTACGGCGGAGCTATTCCCAGGATGGCAGAACTGGAAATCACAATTGTCTTTACGAAACAATTCACTCGACTTCTGGAATTCTTTGTTTATAACAAACCCCAGGTCAGTAGGACCCCAGCATTTCACTCATTCCTTCTGCAGGATCCAGATTTCAAACCTGGAACAGCCCAGAGATTGCCTTAGGTGCCACTAAGTTTGTAGCTAAAAGAAATCTTTATCCCAGTGATTAACCTCTGTGAAAGAGGTTTATGAAGGAAATCCTGATAAAGCTTTGGAAAGAAGAATCCGCATTCCTGAGCCTGCTAAGATACAGGAGTGGAAAAAGCCCCAGAACTGGTAGAAACGCCGAGACACGTTTGCCCCCCCCGGTGCGGCGGCCCGGGGAGCAGCAGCCCGCCGGCCCAGCACCTCTGCAGCATCGTTCCCGCAGCGAGGACCCAAAGCAGCCCGGGTCAAGGTCAAGACCCCGCCACGTGGCTGGGCTCTAGTGGTCCTTAGTTCCATTGCCAGCTATTTTTTTGAACCGAGTTTCTCACCTCGTTTGCTTTTCGGGGCAGCGCCTGACTCCCCAGGGTCTGACCTGCTGCAGGCAGCGAGCAGGCAGGAGCTGCCTGACTCCCGCCGCGGCTCCTGTGCCCGTCGCCTTCGGGACTGCTTAACAAACCAGCGCTAAAAAAGGCTCCAATTAGCGCACGTGCGCCAAGATTTTGCTTTCAAAAGAGCATCAGTGAGTCAACCTGTGAGTGTTTGTCTGGGGGAAAGGCTGATCCCTGACTAACGCTGGCCGGGCGCTCTTGCCAAGTTTAAAATTAAACCTTTAAAGCAATAGCCTGAAACAGAAAAGAGAAAAAAAAGGGAAAAAAAAAAAAAATCAACCTCAGCAACCTCCAGCCAGCTTCTGACAGGGCGTTTGTTATTGCGGGCAGAACGTGTTTTCCATAATTTTGTTCTGGAAAACAGCTCAATAGTTTTTGCAGGAACTTTCCAGGCAAATTTCATCCCGAGCAAGTGAGGGCTGGCGAGGCTGCAGCGTCACACGGAACCCGGCTTCGGGCCCTGGGAAGGTTTCAGCAATTCTTGCTGCGTCTCCCTCCGGGGTGTTTATACCTCCTGTGCGCAACTGTTACCTCCAGATCAAGTTTAACGATTAATGTAAGCAGTAAGAACAAAAACCCCTAAACCAGCTAATTCCGTAGGGGTTAACGTAATTCTGAAACGTTATGAAAACTCCATGATGCCTCTGTTATGACGGAAGACTTCCCATATTTCCTTTTTCTTCCTGTTCATGTGTTTGCCTGGATTATATATCAGCACGCAACTCGTGTTTGTGAGACAAGTGTCCGACGTGGACCCTGGCAGGAAGAAGATTCCCTTCAGCCTCCCCCTTTGCTTCCCAGAGAGCTGCCGGACCTCTTGCGGTATCTGCGACAGGGAACGGGGTCCCTCTATTCAACGCCACGTGCTGCGCCCCCAGATTTGCTATTAAATGCGAAAGAATGGTGATGCTAAGGTTTTCTCTGGGAGCCTGTCCCTGAAAGCTAGGGGACACGTGAACCTGCCGTGTATTTATCTGTTTTCTTAGGTGGAGGCAGGAGGTGTAGTGAAATGACCGTGAGTTGAGTTAATCCAAAGGGTCCGATTCTATTATAAAATATTTGTAGAAGCCATGGATAAAACATGATAAGCTGATGATACAAACTAACGGTATAAATGCATTATTTGATGATTTAAGTAATACAGTTTGGGGACAGGAGTACAGAAAAAGCGAAAGACTGGAAAAAGCAAAGACAGAATGTGTTTGTAAAAATGACCAGGTAGCAGGCTAGGCAATTGCTTCCACGGGATTAAAACCTGTCTTAGCTAAAAGCCGGTTAAAAGCAGATTTGCCACATTTAAAGAAGCGTATATTGTGTTGCCTACCCTGGCTCAGGAGCTCTTTTGATTTCACTGGTTTGGCCCACTGTCAAAAGCACAAGCATGAGCAAAGCGCAGCATATGTGATTGGTGGGTTTGTTTATAGAAGTAAGAGAATTAGGAGAGGAACTGAATTTGATAGACAGTATATATTTGGCTTTTAGGAGAGCATGAAATACAGCTTGGAGTATTCGAGTTGACTCTCATAAAGGGAGAGCTATCAGACGGCCAGAAAATTGGCTGTTAGCTAACGATGCGAGTGGGCGGTCCAGGGAGCATCAGCAGGATCCTGCAGCAGAAGCTGCTTCAGGGAGCCTGGCGTTACCTAGCCTGGAGGAATTCGTAGCTGGAGAGCAGGGAGCAAACCCCTTGTTGTCTAAAGGCCGAAAAAGTGACAAATAAACCCTTGGCTTCCTGCGTATTAGCCGGAGAGAAGGGGAGAGGAGAGGGAGCGGGGCAGGGTGCCCAGCGGCGGGGTGGTACTTGTGGAAATGAGGATGAACCGGAGGATGCTGAGAATAACAGGAGAAATAAGCCTGGAAAAGACCGCTCGGCGTAGCAGACTCGGTATCTAGGGCAGCAGCTGACGTATTTCCAAGGGAGTCGGAGCAGTTATTAGGAGGTGAGGGTTTAGAGCAGAAGAGGAGGCAGATTCAGCACGACACAGCAGCGAGCGGGCTGCGGGTGACCCAATGGGGCCGGATGGACAAGGTGCTTCGTGTTCCTGCCGCGGGTTCAACCCACTTCTCGATCTCGGAGAAGCTCAGACCTAGTTTTTCTGTAATTTTGTGTGCTTGTTTGGAGGGCAGAATAGGAGATCTGTTAAAAAACCAACGTAAAACAAAAATAGCTAGTTCCCTAAGAGAGAAGCCTGAAGAATTAGTGGCTGGCAAAACCTGAAGGCGCAGTTGGTCTAAAAAAGACAGAAGCCAGTGCCTCAAGGTGGTAGCACGTTGATAAGGTTTTATTGTATGCGGGACGTTGCTTGGAGATTAAAAAGAAAAAAAGTGCTTTCACTTGTCATACATACGAGATCATTTCGTAATGCACGAGGAGAGGCTTTTATTCAGCCGAACAGTAAACTTCGGATGTTCCTAGTGTTCTTTCCAGTAAACGTGAAGGTAAAGGATGCGGACAGCCTTAGAGGTGCGCACAACTCCCAGAAGATGAAAGAACAGAACATGTTCGGAAACGAGGTGGTGAACCGGGGTGGGAAAAGTCCTTTCTCGGTCCCGTCCTACCGACGGTCCCTTCCACGGCTTCCGTGGGGCTCTGCCCTACCCTTCCCAAAGGCCGTGGCTATTCCCCGAAAATGGCAAAGCGGGCACAGAAGCGCCGACACCACCTGCGTTATGGGATGGAGGATTCGTGGTGCCAGACCCAGGAGGGTACGGTCGGAAATCGTTACCTGCAGCCCATGCAGTCCATGTGCAGATGCTAATTCTGTCTGACGGAGAGCACGTACCTCCGGCTTCGGCAGCTAAAATTCACCGCAGTCAAGTAAAACATTTAACAGCTTTTGGTTTTATGATATGACCGCATGAATCCTAAACCCCCAAATCTGTTTCATTTAATAGTAAGTCCCTCATGGCTAATTTTGTATGCAGTACACAGAGTAGCATGACTATTCTGGGATATGATCCCAGTAACGGCGGTGAGTCATCAGCCGCAGCAACAGTAATGATATGAGGATCTATTTATTACTGCTCTTCTAAGCTGTGAGTTCTTCTAAGCAGTGAGTTCATCTAGAAATTATGTAATTATTCCTCCTGGATGATTTTTCTTATTGGTTTGTAATTACAAAATATTCTCAGAACACTTCTGTATTTTAAAATTAAGTCCTCAGAATGATTTAATGTTAGGAGAACTAAGAGATTAAATCTTCCCTTGTTTATGTTCATTTTATTTGACTTTATCAATAACACAGCTTTCTAGATGTTGTTACACAAACTCCACTTCTTTTTTGCAAAACCGTTTCGCGCGTCATTCACTGGTTCATAAGTTTATAAACAAATATTTGGGGTAGAATCATCTGGTCTTAGAAACCGGTAGGAGGGGAAATTCCATGTAGGAGTCCGTGAGTCGTCATTTCTTGGGTGGGAGAAGGGCTGAATCTGTACCGGTTGGAGGAGTTGTCCTCATCTCCTCCGAACTGCCGGCTCTCCCCGGAGAGGGATGAGGAGATCCAAAAGCTTTTAGGGAACGTGTGCTGCCACCCCAGTCCTCCCCCAGCCGGTTCTTGTTTTCATAAACAGCCTTCGTTGCCAAGTGCTGGTCCGTAGTTGTTTATCCAAGAAAAAGCAGCACCGCTACTCTGCAAAAGTGAGAGGCAGGTTGTTGGAAAGATCTTTTCCTTAAAAAAAAAAAAGGAAAGTGGGTGTTAAAGCATCTCAGAGGCCCCTGGCATGACCTGGGTGTCGTGGGAGCCTGGCACGGATCGCTCGGGGATGCTGCTGGCCCCGGACGCAGCGCTTGGACCTGGGCTGGAGCTCCTGGGCAGCGTTCCCAGCCTGGTGTACCCCTTTCTAGCAGCGTGTGAATGCGGATTTGTCTTGCTGGTTTACACCAACTTGCACCCTGCTTGTGCAGATCCTTTTTAGATATGTGCAATATTTGGGTTTCGTGTTGTACGTCGCCAGAAATCATGGGGGAGCCCCGCGCCTGTGCTAGGTCACCTCCTTAAGGTCTCGGTCCATCAAAGCATTGCTGTGCCTAGATGTTCCCATATCTCAGGGGCAGGATACCCCGGGTTACCCTTTCAGATGGCTCCTCCATCCCGTACCTGCACATGCCGTCATGGCTTACTGAATTTCTGGGGACAGTACACCCCTGCAAAGACGTGATTCAGCAGTGCTGCCATGTCACGATTTACACCAGCAGAGGAAATCATCACAAAAAATGTATTCCAAATTAAAACGTCAGGTAATTTTTTCAGACTAATCATTCTCCGCTAGCCGTGGGTCTGCTGCACTCATCTCTGCATGGGCCACCTCATCCCGATGGCTTCAGCAGCTCAGGAGGGCTGCCGAGTCCTCCTGGTGCCACTGGGGGAAGCTGCAGACCCGCTTCGTGGTGCTCTCCAGCCCTCAGCACCAAGGACTCTGCAATCCTCCCCCAGTGACGCTCTTGGGAACACAGCTGGACGTTTTTACAAACACGGAGAGAACAATTATCCTTCTTAGCTTTCTGGACAAGAGGAGCCACGTGCCATCTACTGGAACCGGACCTGTTTCTGCGCGGTACTTGTTTCTGGTCACGTCAGCTGAAGCCTGTTAGCGGAGGCTTTAGGTGAAAGGAAACCAAGACGTCAGAATTCCCGGCTGTGTTTGGATTCCCTGCTGTGTTTCGAAGCCTGAATCCTTGTGTTTCACTTGTTGTCATACACTGATCCTTAGGTACAATGCCAGAGTCCAAAGATCTTGATCCCTGCGCTGTCCGTCATATTCCCACCAGTGTTTCTGCCCACCCGAAACGTTGAGGTACACGTGTCTATTGTAGGTAGGTGACAAGTTTGTCCATGGAAAGTTGCCATAGCATTCAGATTATTTTTTTTTGTTTTTGCCTAGAGCTGAAAAGAGAAAAAAACCAAAGCCTTATCATTAGACTTCAAAGCAGCCCATGTTCTTGTTGGTACCTATGGGAACAGAAGATGCTTTCATGTTTGTCCCCGGTTGAAATCCCTTTGTGAGCTGAGCCACAGCATATCCAAGAAGTACATTTTGGTGTGTAGATAGGGACCTGCCCAACCAAAATGTTATTTATTGGCAGCTGTGTCACCCGCAGGCGCAGATCCGGGGCATTTTGGCATAATCTGACTGGAGACAAGATGGAGCATGAAGCAGTTTCCCTCTAGAGTTGGGGTATTTGGTACTGAATGTATTTTGCAGCGATTTCAAAGGCTGTTGATTAAGAAAACAAAGAAACAAGCCTGTTCCATCTCGCCACGAGTGCTGTGGGGAGCGGAGCCAGGGGCAGCGGGTCTGCTGGGTGCCCACAGGGCACCGAGTCAATGAATCTGCAGAATTCGGCCCCAAAATTCCCTTTTCTCAGCACAGAAGAAGGAGCCTGGATGCAGCCCTCTGTTAATTAGAGAAGCCAGCTCTCTCTTCAGCAGTTGCCTGCTATTTCCCAGACGTTTGCAGTCTTCATATGAACATATAATACAATAATTAATTTCAGAGAAACAAGGCTGTGGCTCTCGGTCACTTCCCCGCGGCTGCTGGGGCAGGCGATGAGCTGGCGTCGGCCGCGCCGGCGCGGTGACACGTGAGGACGGCAGGTCCTCCACCGTGATGCTCAATGGAAACGGGTTCCTGCTCCTTGGCATCCAGAAAAGCTGAAAGCGGGGAAATACGGATCTGTCAAACTGCACCGTGCGCATCGCCGAACTGCTCGCTCCTCAGAGGCTCGACTCTTTGGGTTTTCTGAGGAGTTAGGTCAATATTTCTTAGATTTCATCTCTGTTGAGAAAGAAGAAAAAAGCTATGTCCTTCTGTTTATAATCTGTTCCTTAGAACTGTACAGTAAACGCAACACAGCGTGAGAATTTCAAAAGCTGTATGAAGGGCAAGCTAGCAAGGCTCTTGGAAAGCCCTAACTCACATTTTATTGTTCACTTATCTTATCAAAGTCTATTATTTTTACACTGATCGTATATAATTTTGTTTTAATCTGTATTATATGCCATATTTTGACATTTCTGTTCAATTTTTATCGCTTTCTCAGCATAAGAATAGACACTTAAAGATGGTTTAGCAATTAGTTTTGAAGGAGAGGTTAATTAAAAATACAAAGGCGGTGGTGAAATGGGTCTGTCTTAGGCACAACATTCCCAGTTCTAATGGGTGCTTCTAATTAGACAATGTCCGTCCGTCCCCCAGATGAAGTAAATGCAGCAGATTTCTGTCTTAAAGCGTTCAGTGTGGGGCCGTACGTGCGATGGTGAGACGTACGCTGGAGGTGTGGACTGCAACACGAGCTGTAAGGTGGATAAGGAAGGAGCTGCAGGAGAAGCACGCTGAAAGTGGTGGTACGGCAAGGACAGCTTGTAGGCTGGAGGAAGTTAGCAGTGGGGTTTCTCAGGGATAACGCCTACGTCTGATCTTCTCAAATATTTTCATTGCGGCATTTGTGTTGATTCCATCTTTTGATCTTCTGTGGCACCCGCTGTTGCGCGTTGTGGTGCAGCACTGGAAGGGTTGCCTGGCCTTGGCGAAGTTCAGCCGTATGGACCGTAAGATCACGTACGTGAGGATTAGTAAGAAAAGCTTCAGCTATTCTCTGGAAACTCATGAGCTGCAAACAGCTGAGGAGGAGAGCCAGCGTGATGACTGCAGGATAACTTCAAGCCGTGAGCCCCGTACGGCTTTGCAGTGGGTGCCGGCTCTCCCCGGCAAGCGGCTGCGGTCCGGCTGAGGTGGTGAGACCTCGTGGTGGAGCAGTGCCTGCTGCCGTGCAGCACCCCGGGGCATCTCCTGCGGGGCAGCTGGGGAGGTCTGCGAGAAATTTGAAGAAACCTTGTACGCAGGAGAAGGCTTGGTAAGTTTATGGAGGAGATTGTCTGGCGTAGAGTCTGCAGTAGCAGAGGACTTGACGCAGGGACCCACAAAGTTTCTTCCAGATTTCTGGGCCCGGATCGTACTCTGCCATGTCATCGCTTCCATGCTGTTAGATGGGACAGGGTATCGGCTCGGGTGGGAGTGATGGGTGAGGGGAACTTCCCATTGAAGTGCTGCAGTCCGTCCCAGTCCTGACGGTCTCAGAGTCCCCGTTCCTGGCTCTCGGTCTTTTGGGAGCCATCCCAGCGTACAGAGTCCAGGCGTGGGGTCCGTGGCTCGGTGTCACCTGCTCGCCCGAAACCCTGCGGTGGGCCAGTTCAGCTCCGTAAACCCACGGAAAACTCGCATGGCTTTGCCTGGGGTGAGCGTTGTGCCGGGTGGGAGCAGGGTGGGGGGAGCGGGGCCACCCCCGGGCGGGCTGAGTCCTGCAGAAGCTTTATGGTAAAAACACCAAGGGGATGATATTGAAGCCAACTGGAGGAAGTGCAGTCAGGGATTTCCTATAAATCATCTCTAGCTAAAGCAAGAGCAGTTCCCGACTGACGAAAGCCCCGGGGGCGTTGAAGCTGGATGACATCACGAGGAAGAGGAATGAATTCACACGCAGGGTGACGCCAGTGAACTTCATTCCTGGGTTTGCTGGCTGAGTTGTGCCTTGCAAAGCAGAGCAGGGGAAGGCTGAGTGCCCGGAGAGGTTCAATATGTGTCTTTCTTACTTGAGACCTGAGCTGAGTTTTGGGACCGAGAGCCTGTCGGTCTCCTAAACAAATGTTTCTTGTTAACCCTTTCTGATGCCGAGGAGCAGAAAAGAAGTGGCCGGTTCTGCGTGCTGTCCGCACCAACGGCCAGTGAGTGTGAAGTGGGGACCACAGCCTGTCTCAACCCAGTGTCTTGGGTCAGTGAATCCAAGAGAAGAAGCTGTGTCCTGCCTGGTTGTGAAGAACCACCGCTTGGAAGGCCTACGGACTGCACCGCATTTGGAAGGAGGCCCACCGCTGAGAGCAGACACAAACTGGTCCCTCTCTTGCAAGGAGCAAGGCAGAGAGGATGCCCCACAGGTCCCTGGAGCGTTGCGCTGGGCCGTCCCGCGTCACCAAGTCTCTCTGGCACGTGCCTCTCCACCTCCCATAGGGCCAGCTGGCTGCAGAGCTCCCATGTCCAGCCGAAAGGGTTAGGAACTTCATTACACGTTGTCTGCTCCTGGAGTTACAGATCTCTTTGAGATCAACCTGCTTCTTGATGCTGTCTCAAGGAGGATACCGGTTTGAGTCCTGGTGCTGGGCCAAGTCATCGAGTCCCTCATGACCACCTTGGTAGGGCCATCGAGCTCCCCGTGTTGTACAACACCGTAACACTGGGGAGAGCGAGTCCTCCTGGTTGCAGCTTGATTCCATCCATTTGCGGTTAGAGGCACTTATGAGAACAGAGATTTGCTGGAGGAAAGTCGGAGTGAAGGAGATGCTGTGTCTGTCTCTAGCCATCTTGAGTGCATAAAAGCCTTTCTTGAAAGTCTAAAGAATAAATACTAGCTGAAGGAACAGACATCTGTGAGTCAAGTTTTGAAGTGGGTATATATTGAATGTCCTAGTTTCGCTCACATCACAAAAAGCTGCCTACGTTTTTTTTCATCTATGAAGACAGTAAATTGTCTGGAGTGGAGACTGGAAGAACAAGCTGACCCCCTTTGCTTTACTGCAGTAAAATTAAACAGTGTTTTAAAAAATATTTTATTAAACTCTACACTTGCTGCTGCTTTCCGGGACCAGTTTTAGCTCCAGTAGGACAAGCCCAGCTAATGAGGTCAGGTGATGACTGATGCAATATTATATATTTATTTTGGATTAAATGCGTTAAGCAGTGGATTCTGGCAAAAAAAAAAAAATCCATTCTCAGGAGGAAACCCAGAAAATTGCCAAAGCTCTCGCAGAAGTATCGCTTTCAATCAGGTCTGACATGTTAGTACAACAGTATGTGGAAGTATAAATAGCGTGCTGCTAACGTACGTTAGCTGCGTTGCTTAATGCGTGGCTGGAAGGTGCTGGGCTGTAGCAATGTACGTGCAGAGGAGGAACATTTATAGAATTAGGGACGGAGTTTCTAAGTATCAGCCAGCCCCCTCATATAACTCTTTGCTTTCCTTGTCAACGCTCCTGTGCATCCGTAAATAAACTCTGCAATTATGTCTTCTTCTTCAGAAGAGGTGTAATTCTGCGGCTCCGGTGATGCGGCACGGCTCCCGCGAGCTCCCGGCTGGGCACCGAGCGAGCGGCAGCCGAGATTTCCAGCCCGAACGCTCTGTCTCTTCGCATCTCTTGAGTTTTTGAGTCATGAACTTACCAGTCACACTTTTTTATGCAATTTAATATCTTTTACGTGGCTGCATTTTCTCTTCTGTTATTAAAAAAGAAAAGAAAAAGCTCTCCTGGGCATGAATGAGGATTTATGTAATAGGCTGCAATGGCTCCATCAAAGCCATTGTGCTCTATCTTGTGAATATATATTTAATCAGTGGTTTTAAAAAAAGACCTTATTTGTGCTAAGTGATTTTTTCTTTCTTAGACTGCAGCAAGAATTTCTTACCCTTGTGAAGATGGAGTGCAGCCCGTCCAGCTACTCTAGGCTTGAATGTCGCTATTGAACCGTCTTTATGCTGGAAAGTGGTTCAAGTACTAAAGACGCTATTCAGATGATTGTGGAGCTGCTACAAGAGTCTAGGAAGGAGCATCGCTAGGATGTTACTTCTGTGACGAAGTACCGGCTTTTATTAACTAATCTGTTGAATTCAAGACGATAAGCGACCCGGTTATGCTCACGCACATTTTCTACATCACAAATTGCCTTGAGAAGCCATATGGGCTGCCACTATCATTTAGACCAACTTGTGATGTCTTGGGGGCACCCGGTAGGTTTCATCCCTGCTCCCGCAGAGGATTTTTTCTTCACAGAAAGGGTTGTCAGGCTCTGGAATGGGCTGCCCAGGGAGGTGGTTGAGTCCCCGTCCCTGGAGGTATTTAAAAGAAGGATAGATGAGGTGCTTAAGGACATGGTTTAGTGGTGGGATGGCAAGGTTAGGTTAGCGGTTGGACTTGATGATCTTAAAGGTCTTTTCCAACCTAGATGATTCTATGATTCTATGATTTTGCTCCGTCAGCCCTCGCCGGAGTTGCCCTCGCCGCGCAGGTAAGAGCAGTGAGTAGCACCGAGCCAGCGTGCGGGAGAGTCACGGCGGGGATGAGATCCACCACCGTGTCCGTGGTTATGGCCTCGGGCTGTCGCAGTGGGCAGTGGCCTTTTGCTTCCACCTCACCCAAGGAAATTAAAAGGGGTGGGAGTTAATTCTGGCTTTGCTTACCGGGACTAGTGGAGCGGGTGAGTGTACACTTAGACAGAATTTGAACGGTTTCTGCGTGGGGCTGGTTAACAGCACGCACAAAAAAAGGTTGCGTTGTTAGATGAAGTCACGGAGAACGTTTCTTACAATAGCGAAGTAAAAAGCCATGATGAACAAGATGTGCTCCTACCAGCAATAAATCTTGGCACGTAAGCAGGGTGACTTCTGCATGGCTCCTCAGCCTGGCCCATGCCATTTTCCTCTCCGCTCTGTTATTGACTACGTTCAGCAGTCTCCCTTGCCCAATTACAGCAGTACCTTGGCAGAAAGCAAAAATCACATACCATTTCGGGCTGGCTCCGCTAAGAACAAAAGGGCTTGACATTAGGGTTTTGTTCCCCGGTTGCATCTCATGCCACCCAGCTATCTTGTTTGCTCTTCACATGACGTGCCATCAGGCCCTCGATATCTGCGTGGCATTTGATGTTCCCCTCGGTCAGATGTTTTCCCGGTTGAGGCCAGGTTATTAATACAGCGTGTCACATTTTATTCTGGCCGAGCGGTATAAAGGGAATACCCGTTGTTTGTCTCCTACCCTGGGTCTGTAATCTTGATCTTTTCCAGACGCTCCCGGCGGCTGGCAGACAGATAGCAACGCGGTCCTGCTCGCCCCGGGACTGATTGGTTTCTTGGCCATTGGCCAGTTCCAAGTACATCAGCACATTTGCAGAAAGGTTTCCTAACCTGAACGCTCAGAGCTGGCCCGGTCTCTTAGGCGAAGGGAGGAAGGAACAGAATTTCAGCAAAGGCACAGAGAGCAAGGGGAAAAGTGTCAGAAACCGCGTCCTGGCTTGGGCTGGGGCAGACGGATGCCTGAGCTGGGGTGGGAGCGCGTGGGCTGGTGCTAAGTCTCCTTCCAGCCTCCTGCTGGGCTTGAATCTGAGCTCGAACAGGCTAAATTTAATCCATTTTTCCAATGGAAATGATACGGCTAGCAGCCATCTAGCACATGCAGCTTTTCTGCAAGCGGATGAAGGGTTAAACACCCCCGTTCGGCGCTGAGCTGCAGGGAGAACGCTCGCGGCTACAGCTCGGATAATTATTAGTCTGCAAACCGGCACTGAGCACGTAGCGCTGGGCTCAGCCCTTGCAGGAGGTGGTGGTGTGCGCCGGGGTGTTTGCTCGGTGCCGGCCCCGCTGCTGCAGCCCTGCCTGCCCTGCCTGCCCTGCCTGCCCTGCCTGCCCTGCCTGCCCTGCCTGCTGCCTCCCCGGGGCTTTCAGCAGCTCCTCACTAGTTTCGGGTGTTTTCTCTCATGTGAAATCAAACATTTCTTGCTCCCCGTTTGGGATAACGCATCCGTGCAACCGTCTTCAGGTTTTTTCCAAGGTTGAAGGTTTTCACACAATTGGTCAGGATTTTTGAAATGGATCTGGTTTGGAGGTAGATTAGCTCTGCCCGCTCGTTTTTCATTAGCTCAGTGCAAACCTTTATCAACACAATAAAATACTCGGGATGTCTAAATTCCATTAGCTCAAGAATGAAGCTTTTACTATGATGACGTGAGTCTTAACCTGCAATCAGATATAATGATTTTGTGCCATGCCTACTCATTTATGCTTATTCGCACTGAAAACGTCACCTTCTGCATTATTAAATGGCAATCAATTGTAGCAAGTACTCCGCTAATATTTCTTCTTAATCTCCAAGCGTTTGTGGCTGTATTGCCGCCTGGTTTGCTGTTACTGCCCTTGATGACTTATAGCTGCATTTACTATATTCATAGGTTGGGGCCGCGATGTATTTTGCTCTGTGCTCTCACACCTCTGTTTCTTTTGAACAGTGCAGCTTTATGATTTGGAGTATGTGACTCCAAAACAGGGATTCCTGCAAGTGATTTTCAACATGAAACAGAGCTTCTAAGGGATGGCTAATTAAGGAAGATCAAAATGAGCCCTGAAGCAGGTCTTGGGAAGATTTGCAGGTCTGGAGAAAATAACAGTGTTATTAAATGATATTTTGGGTGCCAGCAGTGCGCTCTCTGCTTTCACAGCAGAGAAGTCATTCCTTCCCAAGGGGTTTTTAGAAAGGCAGCGCAGAGGGGTTGCTTGGGATGCCGCGAGAGGAGGCTGGCGGGAGTTTGTCTGAGGGGCTTCGTCCGAGGCGATGGTCTGAGGTGGGACTCGAGCGAGGAGATCGTTTGGCAGGAAAGCGACGCAGGCTGTTGCAAGCACGAACATGCCGTGGAGGAGTCCCGAGAGGGTTGTGAAACCGCGTGGAGAGGAGGTGGCACGCGGGGAGTTTCAGCCCTGCGACGGGAGCGGAGAATCCCTGCGCCGACTCGGGGAAAGCAGGAAAACTGGGGCGAGAATTGCCTTGGTCTGGGCAGGAACGGCACCCGCGGGGCGGGGGGCTGTGCGGGGACACGCTGCGGTTTAGGAGACTTGTTTTGGATGGAGAAGCGTTCTGTAAGGATGCTAGAAAGGTTAGAAGGGAAACCCCAACAGATAATGGGTATCACATGTAATGGGCGATGGTGTTTGCCTCCTTCCTAAAGTGTTTTGCTAGGACCGACATCCTGAGCTCCTCCGTACCTGGAAAATCTGGGCCCTTGTTTGTACTGTATGAGTTCACCATTTGGCATAAACTGCGTGAGACGTGCTGCAGAGCGTTTGCACTGCCGGGCTTCGTTTGCCCGCAGTCGTTCCTGTCGGGGGGTTTGTTCTTGGTGCCCACCACTCCTGTCTTCTCCCCGTGTTGTAGAAGGTTTTCCTGCTGCTAAATCCAGTTTGCTGTCCAGAATTATTAAAAACTCATTTCAGAGCATGTGAATTTCATAGCAGAAAATAAAAAAACCTGTGGTTTAAATTCCCCCTCTTTCCCCCACTTTTGTTCGCAAACAGCCCGAGGAGGGAGAGGGGCAGCGCGTGTGACTGCCGAGGCTGCGCTCGGGGGTCCCCTCCAGCTCCCTATCGTGGGGAAAAATGCGAACGTCTGGAAATACGCTCCTGTCATGCCAGCAGACGGCACGCTGTGTATTTACTGCCTGCGCACATGCTGAGGTATGGAGGTTATCTCGAGCTACCGTAATGACGTCGGTGGCGGAGGCGATGCTGGAGGTGTCCCGTTTGGGACAACGTGCTTTTGACACCAGCCCCTTGCTCGTGCCTCGCTTGTGTCCCCCCGCACTGCCTGCCTGCTTGGTGGCCGGACTTCGGCTCGGTGCAGGAGAGAAGGGGTTGGTAGGCGGCTTTCTGCCTTCCCCGGCCGGCGCTGGGGAGGTGGGAAGGGGGCAAGGAGACCCCAAACCTGGCGGCTCGTTTCTGCCAGGTCTGTCCGTGCGACACCCCCCAAATGAGCGTGCTTCTAGAGAGCGGATGGAAGTTCAGCGGGACGCGGCTCGTCCGTGGTGAGTCACAGGCACCGATGGGGAAACGTGGGCACTGCAGGAATCTGTGTCCCCCCCCGAGTGAGCAGGGACGGGGGGTTCCCTCCCGTGTCCGTCGGGGCAAAGCCCGAGCGGCGGCTGTGGGATGAGCCTCCTACGCCACCAGGCTCCCTCCCGCAGTGTTGTAGTCAATTATGCCATAAATCCCACCAGCAATAACACCAAGTTGGTGTTTACCCCCATCACTCCTACAGGAAAGCTGTTCAGTGATCTGTTTGCTCTCGAGGCAAAAAAATTTTCCTCCGATTTTCAGCCTCAATTAATTCCTGTCCGTTTTATACCCACTTGTTCTGGTGCCAGCGATGTCCTTTAGCTTAACGATCTCGTCTCTGCTGGCCATTGCTCCTGGTACGCGTACGGAAGCAGAGCATCATCCTGCGGTGGGCCTTTCAGCAGGGTGAACGAGCTGAGCCTTTCCATCCAGACCCCGAGATGTTAATGGGAATCAGCGAGAAGCGCCGTGATGGCTGTGGCCGTGACTGACCAGAGCTGCAATTTAAAATCATACCTGTGAGCCATTTCCCTGCCTTTGCGTAGCCACAGCGATGACAGCAATACCGCGATTGCCAGCGAAGGAGTTACAGCAAATACTCCCTTTTAAGTTGTGTAAACCAGAGGGTATTGGTATTGTTCGTTAGCGCGGTACCCTGGAAGAGGGTGCATGTGCCAAACCGCTTAGACAGAGCAAACGTGCGACTTTCTGCCAAAGGGCCAGGTTTTTCCATCCTTAATATTTTGCCCTCAAATAGCACCAGTCGGCAGATGCTCGTGATTTGGATGAGGCTACTTTTGCATTAAGCTTCTGCTGGGCCTGAAATGGTCAATAAGAGCGATAAAAAAGATTGCCCTTGAAATCCCATCAGTATACTTTGCCATTTGCTACATACAGTGTCTTTCCCTATTGATATAAAAGATGAAGAGTACAGACATTTGAAAGATGTGAAGCAAGTAAAATTTTGCTGAAATGTACCCAACCGGATTAATTATTTTTGGGAGGGCTGAGTCTCCAAAGGATTTAATAATCTGAATACCATCTTAGGACATTTCATTGTCTTTTTGCTGGCAGGGAACACAGATACCAATTATGGAGATAAATCCAAAAACCAGGTCAAATAATTATTTCATGAATCGAGCGAAAAGGCTCAGTGCGTTTCTCAGTGCAGCAGCTTTCCACACATCCACTGTTGGACTTTTGGCTGTTGTAGATGGGCTGAGGGTAGTTTAAAACATTAGTGCAGAAAATCTGTAAATCTTCTGACTCAAAGGCTGTCTGTCCTCCCCGTCCAGATGAGCCAGGTAAAATGGAAAAAATCCGTGGTCTCTGTAACTTGTTAAAAATTATCGTCACTTTATTCCTGTCTCCAGCCTGTCTGACAGCGGATCGGAACAGCTATTTGATTTGTAGCCGATGCCTTCGTGCAGCCTGTGGCAGCCGGCCGGCGTTACGGCAGAGCGAAGCGGCTGGCTGTGAGCTTGCTGGTCTGTTTGAAAAGGCAAAAGCACCTCTCGGAGCCGTGCCAGGCGATCCTCTTCGGTAAGGTCAGGATGAAACAAGCCACAACCCTGGCCGGCAGCCTCCTGGTGCTCCGGTTCCGTACAGATACAGGAATACTTTCCTACGCACTGGAAGCAGAGGTCGTTTGCTGCACGGGACCCTCGAGACTCGTGCTGCTGTCTTGCATTTGCCGTTAGCGCACTATATGCTTTTGGGAAGCGCGGATTACACTTAGTAGGTATATGAGATACTTGTAATGCATTGACAGTATAGGACTGTAATTCCCTTTTCATTGCCAAAAACAGCTTGGGGGGGAACAGGCGAGGCTGGACCCTGGGTACCTGCTTGCTGGGCGGAATTACCCACCCCAAGCTGGCTCTGGGGAGGGAGTGGGGCTTGTGACAGGCAGAAACGCTGTGAGGTGGCCCCGAGCCCCGCCAGAAGGCACCGGGCTCAGCTGCAGCCAGGCGCCGGGGTCCCCATCGCACGAGCCAGGCCACCACGGGAGGCAACATCCGTGTCTTGCGTATTGGGAAAAAGAGTCTGTGAAATGTTACGGTGCTTAGATGCAGCTGTAAAAGCTGAACTGACACTGAACAGAGCATAACAGCCCAGCCAGGCTGGGATAAATACTGTCCCGTAACTTGAACGTAAACATCTGCGCTGCAGAACAGCACCGTTTCGCAGAGCTGGTGATGCCAAAATCCAGGGAGTGTCTGCTGAGGACCAGCGTGCTGTCCCAGTGCCACCGGTACCACCGGCCATGGGTGTGTGACTGCCCGTCCAGCGCCCTCCTTGCCCGGAAAAGATGGCATTTGTCCCCCAGCCGGGTCCTCCAGCGCAGCCCAAGCACGGCCCGTGTGCCCGAGCAGATTTGGTCCTGATGAGCTGTGAGCAGGTGGAGGGTGCTGGGCAGAAACACCTGCGAGGTGAGAAGAGCTGTAAGTGCTGCACGGGGGGTAATACCTCCATAACACCTCCTTAATGCCTCGGCCGGGGCAGCAGCACTGGGGAAGAAAAGCAGCTACGCCGTCGGTTGCTAGCCAGAATATTTTCCGGAGGAAAAAGCCTTTAGCAAGTGGCATTGGTGCCTGTGCTAAGAGCGATCACGCTCACGCCCGTCTGCGTTTACAGGCTCTGGAAGTGAAAATAGGGAGGGTGTCTGCTGAGTTTTCCAGAGTTTAATGGCAGTGAACCATAGTAAGATGATAAAATGGCCTAGGATGTACACTTGGAAAAATAACAACTGGCTTGTAGAATTCAGGATTTCTTCTTTGGGGGACTTAAACAACCACATGATGTCAGCTTGTAACACGATAACATCAAGCTACTTATCTGCAGTAAGACATGAAAAGGATTAGATTTTTTTGGAACCCTCTGCACTAAAAGTAAATTCAAACTCAGTTTCACCTCCCTCCTATACCTTTCCGACCGTCTCCCATCGGCTGCTCCGGCATGGTGCGAGGCTGCAGCCGGCGCGGCACGGTGCCGCGTGCCATCCCGGGGCACGCGCGGCGGCTCGGCAGCCTGGTGGCTTTCACCAGCACCGGTGAGTGAATGGCCGTGGGGAGAAGGAATGGCTCGAGGACCTGATGGGCAAGACGCTGAGAGTTTCAGGCAGTAATTGCCGCGGACACTGAACAACCCGGTAGCACAATGGCTTCTTCGTGGTGAACGAGGCTTTAGAACCATAAATGAGCGCTTTGCAACATCCCTTAAAACCCAGCAGCGCCCGTGCCGAGCTGGTAGCTGACCTGATGGTTGCTGCTGTGCAAACCACGAGCCTTGCTCGGGTACCGCTGACGAGTAACGCTGGAGAGCCGGAAGGGCTCTGGCTGTGTATATTCGGGTTATCTTTGTGCTACGCTGAAGGGGGAGCTGGGCTGCAAAGGGAGCACCACCAGCTCTCAGGTCTGCCTTGGCCTTGGGTGTAGGGGCCAGTGATTCTACGCAGTCGGTAAGCACAAGGCAAAAAGGTAATTCACCCTCCGCGGTGGCAGACGGGCTGCGGGCCGTGGCAGGGGGCTCTGGTTATTCTGCCCCCGTGGTACCCATTGACCACGAGAGCTGCAGGAAGGGTGAGCTTCTGTATTCAGAGATAACAAAGTCAAGTAAACATCTATTTTTGCTTCGTGATACACACGGAGGCTTAATAACATGTTTAGCAGCAGATGACAGTTTACATTACAAACACTTAAGTAAGTGCTGCTGGGTTTTCTGTGCCAGGCAGCTGTGATTCCCGGGGCTGGGGAGGGACTGTGCGGAGTTGGGCATGTCAGGGGCACGGCTCTGGAGGCTCTGGAGGTGAAAAAGAGTTGGGAGCCACATGAGGGACAAACCTGGCAGAGGGACTTGAACACTTTTGAGTGGCCCCTGAGAGCAGGAAGATTTTCCCCTTGGTGGGAGGAGGAGGGGAAAAAGAAGCAGCAATGGTTGTGGTGCGGAGAGCAGTCAGCCTCAGGGAGCCTTGGGGGGCAGGGAGGGACAGGCCAAGGGGAATGGCCTGAAGCTGCAGGAGGGGAGATGGAGATGGGATGTGAGGCAGCAATCCTTCCCTGGGAGGGTGCTGAGGCCCTGGCCCAGGGTGCCCAGAGAAGCTGTGGCTGCCCCTGGCTCCCTGGCAGTGTCCAAGGGCAGGTTGGATGGGGCTTTGGGCAACCTGGGCTAGTGGAGGGTGTCCCTGGCCATGGCAGAGGGGTGGAACTAGATGGACTTCAAGGCTCCTTCCCACCCAAACCAGGCTGGGATTCTGGGATTCTGGGATTGTGCCGGTGCTAGGGCATCTGCATCGGCTGTCGGTGTGCTCAGCTCCGACGTGCCCACAGTGTGTCCGATCCTGTTTTATTAAGCGCTGATGGTTTCAAGCGCAGACCTTTCCGCGTGAAAGATTATTTAGAAAAAACAGCAAGCTGTTCTGATAATGGGAAACAGGTGCACAGAATTAGATAGCAGGGAGAGGCAGTCGTGTCTGTACAGAGCTGAAGATGTAAGAAACAGCATTTTTCATTGCTAATGGTGTTAAAAACCCAGCTGAACGTCTTGGTGAGAAACAGGGCTCTAGTGATTGCGAGAGGATCTTTATAACGAGCTCAGTCTGCCCAAACGTCCTGAGACACTGTATTTTGGAAACATATTGATACCATAGTGAAGGAGGTGCCGTAGTTAGAAGATCAGGAGTAATGCCCTGAGGAATGAGCCTGGGAAGGCAAAGCAGATGGTAAGCCCTCTTGTAGAGTCAGTGCTGTCATCCTCGGGAAAAGTGTAAATTCGTAACATAAACACAAAATACACAAGCCTGCCTGGTTTGATAGACTTAAATGTGTCTATCTTTGTGTTTTATATTACAGATCTGGAAACAAACTGTGGGGCTGCGCAGCTCTCATGGTAACCATTTGATTTGCAATGACTATTCAAATGACTCTGAATTATATCAAAATCGTGGCGCAGTCCTATTTTTCAGTTTTTATGCCAAATCTTAGCACACTCCAAGGCTGCTGGCGGGCAATGCTAATCCAGGGACAATGCGTTCCCAATGCTGTCTCTTCCTTATTGCTAATCCACCAGAAAGTTTTGTGCCAAGACCCCCTTGCAGAGGTAGAGCAAAGAGCTCAAAAGCCAAATTGTCAGGTAGGTTGGAGGCAGCATCTTCTATCGGGACAGCTGGGCAGCTGCCCTGTTTTCATGTGAGGGCAGTGCCGTGCCGTTCGAAGGAGCAGGGCTGGTTTAAGATGGCTTTAGGACTGGTTTCAGATTGATTTAGGACCGGTTTGATGGGAACAAGTCCTCATGCACGCTGCAGGGAGCTGGCCCCGTTGCTGGGTGGGGGCAAAAGCGGCTGGAGGGCGATGGGGAGTCCGGCAGCAGGGATGGCTCTGCCTGCAAAGGCTTGGTTGGATTGTCCCCCTGTGATAAAGGACTGCGGTAGTTTTTAATGTAGAGAAATTGTAGTCATTGCTGTCAAACTACAGAATTTAGACAGTTGGGGTTTGCTTTTATTAATTTTCTTTGTTTTGCAGAATGACGCACGAAACCTCGCTGTGCTTTACAGCCGAGTGTGATTTCTCCTGCCTCGCCATTGCGTATTTCCTCTGCTCATTACCTGGTTACAATCCCATCTTTCCACAGGTCCAAAGCCAGGGCCCCCTCAGCTGCTTGTCAGATCGAGCTACAGCTAACTCCTGCCACCTGCTGTCGCCTTCTTTGCTCTTCACTTTATTAAGATCCTGGGTTATTAAAAAATGACAAAGGAGACGGGGCTGCGGCTGCCCTCTCGCTTGCATTGACCTCCTTGCCAAGCACTGCTGTGCAGCCACCCTGCTCCTCCCGCTGCCCACCCCACCGCCCCCAGCTTTCCTCCCATCCGACGGAGTGATCCGACGGAGAGCCTGGCCGATGAGCCGAACTGCAGCCTGGCTCCAGGAGAAAGCCAGGGGACGGACCACCTTCCTTCACAGCTCTGCAGCATGGAAAGGGGCAGCTTGCTGGGCTGCGGTGCTGCCCGTGCCGTTGCACGCTTTGCCTGTGCCGCACTGGTGGTGTGCTCGCTGGGCTGGGCTTTGCTCGGTGGCTCTGCTGTTCCCTTTGGCTGGCACCGGGATTCGTGGCTTTCTGTGTCCAACGGTTTCCCCTCGTCATCTGCTGCTGGGTTTCCGCTGGCGGTCAGTAACTCATCTCAGGGGTGCCGCTCTCCCGTGCTCATGAATTGCACATTTGTGAATCCGCCAGTAAAAACAGAAGGGCTCTGTCAAGTCTTTGATTTGGGTTATTTTCTGGCATCAGGATTGCACCACTGATTCATGTCAGTGGTTAAACAATGCCCGTCCCATACAGATGCTGTTACCTTTCCTCCTGCGGAGCCAGTTTTTGGCTCTGTGCAGGTGGGCTCCACTCTTTAGAAGCCCTCGGTGAACTCCAGACACACCGTCACCCCCTGAGACTGTCGCAGCACTTGCAAATGTTGCCTGAATAAACCTGATAACACCCACTGGGGACAGGCAGGGAACAGTGTCAGCTCGGTGCAGTGGAGCTCCCAAGACCGTAGAGCAAGGGATGTTTTAAAGAGAGAAGATCTCCTGTGGGGACAGGGATTTATGGAACTTATCTTGAATGATTTATAGGGACCTTGGGCACCAGCATGTGACCTATGTGTTTGTGTAACGCAATTTTAAGTCTCAGCGGTGCCCGCTTGATCCTGAGCACGCTGGGCATCCACATGCTCGTGCAGAAGAGCCCCTGGGGTCGGCACCGGGGTAGGGGAAAGAAGAGGCACATCACGGAGGATGACTGCACTTTGGGCCAAAGATACTTCATCCATCATCCCTTTGTATGGACACGGGGTGGGAAACAACTGTAGAATACAGATGGAGTGTTGGCTGATTTTTTTACCTCTGGAGTTTGCTGTGTTGCTTCACTGCTTCAGTGCCCCCGTGTTATCGTTGCTTCACAAGTAGGACATCTTGACTGCAAGTGCTGTTGCTTGAAGATAAATCAAAAAGGAAATTTTAGCTTTTTTTTCCTGAAGGCTATTGTAGTGGTGCTTTGTACTTCGCCATCTTTATTTTTAACTTGACAAACGCGGCTTTATTTTCCACTTACACGAAGATGATGGGGTGCTGCAAACTTTGGAGAGGACCCTTACAATCTGCAGAGTATTCTGAACATGACGCCACACTGATGATTAAGTTTTTCCAGCAGAGCTCATCGGTTAACTTCTAATGAAAAAATTTAGTGGAAAATACAGCTCTGAGAGGGCAACTTCACAATCTAATTGCAATTCTTACCAAGTTCAGCAAATGTTTGTTTGAGAGATGTTTTTTGCATCAGGATGCAATTCCAGATGGGCTAGTGTACAAACCAAGAGCAATGGGAGAACTTAATGTGCAGCAGAGATTGGAAAAACACAAGGTTCAGCTCTTGCTCTACGTATCTCAGGCCACATTCTCCTAATGTTGGGTCATCTGGGGGAAATAGTGTCTCGTATTGGACTTCTTGTAACCATTAAAAAGCCATGACAGCAGAGATTTAGACCTGGGTTCTGGCCATCCCGGTGAACACCTTGCCCACCCAGCTGTCCTGCTGGGAGCGCCTGTCACGTGGGGACACTCTTGGTAGAGATAACTGCAAACTCCCGGTTAGCTTTCACTTTTTTGGGGGGAGATTTTCTGTAAAGTTAATGGCTGAGTACATGGTTGGCCGAATGCTGGATCAGGCCCAAGGAAAGGAGAGCCAGATGAGGGGGCCAGCATGGCTGCAAGCTGAACTTGTGGAAAGAAAGAAAAACGCCTTTCCAGCTGGATTAGCTGCGTGATCCCAGGCGCTGGCACGGGGAGCCGGGGCAGCGTGCAGCCAGGAGCTGGCTGTGTGCAGGCGGGGGGGCTGGAAGCAGCCACGGGACTCCGAGCTGGGCGTCACCTGTGCCGGGCATCTCGCTAACACAGCCTGAAGGTCTCCGGCTCATCCCAGCGTGAGCTGAAAGTGCTGTAGAAATCTGGAAAACTTGCACAGGTCAGGGAAACTGTTTCCTGAGGAGCTCTGCCTTTGCCAAGGTTTAACCTCCACCCTTGCCCAGGTGACAGAGCACCAGGGCTCCTTCTTACACCTCCGGCTACGACACTGTTCACGTCCTCTGAAGGTATTGAAAAACTTTTCTTCCCAAACCGATCACTGATGGTACACTATCAAGCAGCCAGAAGAATCTCTGCTCAGCAAAATGCTCAGATTTAGCTCATTGCTCTGTTTCCCTTTGTGTCAGTAAACTAAATGTTCTCAACTGAAGATTTTGCAATAAAACGTTTTGAGTAATCGAAGTTAATTTTCTGAATAGGTATGGATTAATTACCAGCTGCCTGTTGTTTGTAGATGCCACAGTTACAGAGCTGAGTTTCTTCTGTTGATTACTTTGTGGCTACAGATGAAGTATACTCAAGCTGTCATTGGTAAAAGAGCAGATACTGAAGAGCAAAAGGAAAGAATATTAATTGAACCATTACCAGTTTCATGATGTATTTATGCAGTTGGGTAAGTAAATGGTTCAGTGAGGGCATCTCCTTCAGTGCATCCTGTATTATACTGGTGCCCTGCCTGCCTTTGGATTTCCAAAGAATCTAAAAATCCTTGTACCTGTGCTTATGCATTTTTAATTGCATTAATTAAATGCATATGCTCATGCATTTTTTAATCCTTGAGGAACCGTATGTGGGACCAAATAGCATGGGACCGAAATAGTTACCCTCTATCTGCAGCCATAAGGAACAGAATAAACTGCGAGGAGACTTCGCCTTTTATTGCTCCACCCCAGTAAAGAGGTTCTGGAGACATCAAAAATAACTGTCTGAGCAGCCACTCCCTCCCAAGCACATACACAACTGTAAATAAATATTTGCATTGTAAATATAACTGCTCAAGCAAAGTATGCAATCCCTCACATGCAATGTATTATTACTGATATTTGATAAATTGTTCTGGAATTCGTCAGTCATTCTTCATACAAGTTAGTTGGTGTATGAAGTTAAAAGCGCCAGGAAGCAGCTGAACGCTTCGAGGTGTCAGGTCACTGTCCGACCCGGGGAGAGGCTGCCTTTGTTCTGAGCCTGCTCCGTCTTTTGTTCTCCGCGGCCTCGTGTCTGAATAATGCAGGTCGAGTTCAGCGGTGGCACCTTCACATCTGTGGTTTTCTCTGAGACTTTCTCTACCTGTGGTTCCCTTCCGCAGTGCTTGGTATTTGTTTTCCTCTTCTCATTTAGCCCTCAGTCAACCTGGATTGAATCTCTGTGCTGCACTCAGGGTAGAGAAGGAGAGTAAGCCAACATACATTTTGCAACAGGATGCAGACTCCCTTATTTTTTTCACAATTCTGTGTGTTACTTACTTTCAGATCTACCAGAGGTCTTGCTGGGATTTTTTTTTTTTGTGTGTGGCTACTTTATCTGCCTCCTCCTGCAGCAGTGGAAAGCACGCCGCGTGCTCTGCAGAGCGGAGGGAGAGTCGGGGTCTTCCCTGCCGCCGCTCTTAGGGGGGATCTTCTGACTTAATATAATGAGAGGGGGCAGGCAGCAGCAGCGGGGGATGGAGAAATGTATGATGAGGATTGCAGCTTGATGTTGTGGGCATGGTCCGAGTGCATGCCCAGCTGGGTGGGGCGGTGAAGGGCGGTCATCAGGCACAATAAATTGGGAGAACATCAGGAATGGGAAGAGGCACATGCCCTGGTAGGAGAGAGGACTCAGCTCCCACTGCAAGTGAGGTGAAGTCTCAGGCTTCCAAAGGCAAGAAAATTCATACTGAACGCAGCCGTACTTCACTTGGCTTAGCTGGAACGTGGTCACACATATGGTATTTATATCAGATCCAAATGCCCAAGCAAAGGAGGCCAACCTGCTTATTTTCAGGGTTTACGAGGGGTGTCACTTGCTAAAGTGTCCAGGGTGACTTCAGCCACGAGTTGCAGCAGCCAAGTTATGAAACCGTAAGAAAGTGGGTGTATAGTGGAAGCGGTGACAGAAGGTTAGGGGCTTTTTTAAAAAAATTTTAAGCAGTCGTCCATTTTGCAGCCCAGCTGTTTGAAATTCACTGAACTAGTCTCTCGAATGGCTAAGACGTGAACCGTGGCTGAAAAGAGACTGGGGCATCCAGCTCACATAAGTGCCAAGTCCTCACTAATCTCACAGGATTTCAAAAGTTTGCTTCCAGAGCGGATGGAGACAGGGCTCGGCTAGAGGATGGTGGCACGTCACAGCTCCTTTAGCCCGTTACACTTGTAAGGCTCGGAGTGAGGTTTGGCAATTTGAACCCCCTGACTTGTGCAAACCCTGCGGCGTGGGGAGAGCTGCCGAGCCTGGGGATGGCGTTTGGCTGCTGCGTGTTCATGCTGAGAGCGGCAGGAGCTGCACTGAGCTTAGCAGAGTTCCGGCTGAAGGGGGTCTGAGCAGACGTAGTCAGGAAACAAGCCTCAAGGGTAAATATTTTCTTGTAACGCAGAGTCCTGCTTGCATACAACAGAAAAATGCGGCGAGAGGCTCCAGTAAATGTAGCCCTGCGTCTCCTGTACTGAGTAAATGACACGGTGTGATTAATGTCGACACGATACGCTTAGGACAGTCCTGCGCCGTACACTGAGAAACATCTTTTGGCAGATGCGCCTGACACACAGTATGTCTTTTGTTCACAGCTTCGATGTGGAAAATGGCCCGTCACCGGGTCGCAGCCCGCTGGACCCGCAGGCCAGCTCCTCGTCAGGACTCGTATTGCACACGACGTTCCCAGGTCACAGCCAGCGCAGGGAGTCGTTCCTGTACAGATCCGACAGCGACTATGACTTATCACCAAAGACGATGTCCAGGAACTCTTCTCTCCCAAGTGAACAGTAAGCATAAATTCAGCTCACATCATATTTTACAGTAACTAAGAGCTTTACACGGCCTCCTGTAATCCTCAGAGCTCTGTTAAGAGGTGCTGACGGGTGGTACTCACATTTCATCACCTGAGTGCCCAAGGTGGTCGCTTTTATGGTCTGCCAAGGCATGACTTCCCTCTCCCCATCCCATCCTTGAAATATTCCCCTTTTCTCCGTAATTCAGCAGAAAAGCTTTCCAATCCATACCCTGAAATAATAGAGGGGTTTGAGTTTTTTTCACTTTACCTTTCTTGGTATGAGTTCTTCACCTGGGATTTTGTGTTTGCGGCGTGAAGCGCTCGCAGCTAACTGCAGGGTAAAGCCCGGGCTTTGCTCAGGGCAGCGACCGCTGCCCACGTCCCCGTGGGCCTGCCGGCAGGAGAGCCCGGCTGCTCCAGCGCTTGGCTTGCCTGCTGATTCTCTGCACTCTCCTTTCTCCGTTACGCTCTCATCGTACCTTCTCAGAGCCTAGTTAACATCATCTCTGCTTTTTCTTAAGTAAGTAACGCTTCATTAGCCTGGACAATAGAAATATGACTGTACTCACATTTACAGTATTGCTCTTCTCCATCCTGTTTTCTGTCATGGGTTGTTTGCTAGAACTGAGCGGAAAATACAACATAAAGCCGAGACAGATGGTTGAGCTTGACAGGATCAATACAGCACAGAGCATGGAGCTTAAATGAGTGTCCTGGATTTGCAGCCCTTTATTTTAAAAGGCACAGTTTAAAGTTTTAAAGTGACCATTAAGCTATAAAAAAGTGCTCATAAAAAAGTTTAACTGTTATGAAAGCCCTGCAAGTTTTGTCATGAAATAGAAATCTAAATATTAGCAAGATCCATGAGGAGAATTCTCCTGACAGAGAACATCCCTCCCCGTTAGTTAACATTTAGTAAATATTTACCAGAGACAAAGTAACCACTCCAAATTATGCAAATACCATGTTTTGTGTAAATGGTGGATTTTAACAATTGCCCACTGTTCCCAGCCGTGTGCTGGAGGAGACAGCTGTGCTGGGGTGGGGAAAGCCCCATCCAGCNGGAGCAGCCGCACTGGATCGCCTTGCTTTCCAGCCACGATCAGGTCTGTGCTGCACAGCCATAGCCCTGCCCTGCCAGGTCTCGGGTAAATCATACCAGATTTTTCATATACACACAAGTGCTATGTATAATACCGCAAAAAAAAAAAAAAAATCCCTCTTATTGACGGTGATGATGTATTTTTCTCAGGACTTCTGCTCAAATCTTCCATGATGAAAACGGCTGGACAAAAACCCAGCTTCTGAATAACATTAAAGACTGTGACAGAGATCAACAAAAGCCAGGAAATTNAGCACCCTCATTTTCCCCACCTTCAGAGCTGCCTGTGGTTAGAGGGGTCCATTTACTGCAGGCACCCAGCCTCCTGTGGCACTCAGGGGAGGCGGCATCTCCTCGCCGACCTAGGTTTGACACAAATGTTGAGACAATTTTAATTAAAATGTAGGCTTAGCAGCACTGATACCTGAGTCTGGACAAGTGAACGTGCTTTGTGGCAGGACAGCCAAGGAGAATTACCCCTTTGGAGGGGTCCCATGCTGGTGGATGGCTCTCTACAGGTGCCTGTGGCATCCTGCAGCCATGCCTGCTCTCCTGCCTGCAGCCATGCCTGCTCTCCTGCCCAGCCATGCCTGCTCTCCTGCCCAGCCATGCCTGCTCTCCTGCCTGCAGCCATGCCTGCTCT
>VXBL01001987.1:170299-200101 GCA_013400195.1 Aramus guarauna | reverse complement strand
CTCTCCTGCCTGCAGCCATGCCTGCTCTGCCCTCGCTCGGTGCATCGGGTGAGATGGGAGCAGCCGCACTGGATCGCCTTGCTTTCCAGCCACGATCAGGTCTGTGCTGCACAGCCATAGCCCTGCCCTGCCAGGTCTCGGGTAAATCATACCAGATTTTTCATATACACACAAGTGCTATGTATAATACCGCAAAAAAAAAAAAAAAATCCCTCTTATTGACGGTGATGATGTATTTTTCTCAGGACTTCTGCTCAAATCTTCCATGATGAAAACGGCTGGACAAAAACCCAGCTTCTGAATAACATTAAAGACTGTGACAGAGATCAACAAAAGCCAGGAAATTCAAAGCTGACCTTTCCCTGGACCGTTATGGGTTTTTTTCCACCGCGGTGTGAGCGTGCTGCCTTAACTTTTGAATTTCCTGGCTTTTATTGCCTGGTTTTACCAATTTGAACAGTCGCTCCAGCCAGGTTGTTTTGGATATACACTGCGAGACCTTTCCATTAGGAACAAGATTTTATGTAGCGTTGAATAAACACTGCATGGGTTAACGTTTGGGGTTCTTTTTTTGTTGTGGGCGCTGCCTAGGGAAACCTCCCTCTGTAAAATGTTCTTTCTCTTACCGTGTTTGAAGTAAATTTACACATTTTCTCCATTTCTCCATAGGCACGGGGACGACCTGATCGTCACGCCTTTTGCCCAGGTGAGTTGACAGCCCGTTGGCCTCTAAAATATAAAAAAAAGATCTAAAAAACTTAGGTGGAGAAGATAACGGTCTCCGGTTTCCTCCCTCACAGGTGCTGGCGAGCCTACGAAGCGTGAGGAACAACTTCACGCTCCTTACCAATTTGCACGGCACCTCCAACAAGNCGCCGTCCCTGCTCGGACTCCACAGGCTCCGGGCTACCGGCCGCGCTACCAGCGGCCCACACCGCCCCTTGCGCGGGACGCCAGGGGGCGCCAGAACGCAACCCGCCGCCGTCGTCTCTCACCTCAGGGAGAGCCCGCGGGTGGGCACCTTCCCTGGGCATTGCTTTGCCCTTGGCCACCGGCCCTCCGAGTTTCCAAGCTGTTGTGGTGACTTGTGTTGACAGCAGTGTTTCGGGTGAAACAAAATGGTAGGCGCCAAGGTGAGGGCAAATGGTAGGCGCCAAGGTGAGGGTTTTCATGGCAGGGTGGGCTGCAGCGTGTTGAGGGGCTTCCTGCAAGACCCGCCTGTGCTTTGTTCCTATGTTACTTTGAGATGGTAATTGCTCTGAATGGGAAAGGTGTTGCACTGAACTTAGAATCATAGAAACATAGAATTGTTTGGGTTGGAAGGGACCTCCCAGCCCACCCAGTGCCACCCCTGCCATGGCCAGGGACACCCTCCACTAGCCCAGGTTGCCCAAAGCCCCATCCAACCTGCCCTTGGACACTGCCAGGGAGCCAGGGGCAGCCACAGCTTCTCTGGGCACCCTGGGCCAGGGCCTCAGCACCCTCCCAGGGAAGGATTGCTGCCTCACAGCCCATCTCCATCTCCCCTCCTGCAGCTTCAGGCCATTCCCCTTGGCCTGTCCCTCCCTGCCCTTGTCACCAGCCCCTCTCCAGCTTTCCTGGAGCCCCTTTAGGGACTGGAAGGGGCTCTAAGGTCTCCCCGCAGCCTTCTCTTCTCCAGGCTGAACCACCCCAACTCTCTCAGCCTGTCTCCATCGCAGAGGTGCTCCAGCCCTTGGATCATCTCCATGGCCTCCTCTGGACTCTCTCCAACAGCTCCATGTCCTCCTTGTCCTGGGGACCCCTGAGCTGAACACAGTACTGCAGGGACATCTAACTTAAGAGGACTTTTTTTTATACCTGCTGAACAGGAGAAACCCAACAAACTGCTCTTTACGCCCTTGTCCGGAATCACCATTTGCCCTTAGCTATTTATAATGAGCCAGTCGTCATCATTTTCTAGCCTGTTTTGCCCCATGAGAGCTGTTTTGCGTGAAACCAGCATCATTCATTCCTGGCGACGTCGGTTACGCACCCACCCGTCCCACCCCAGGACTGGCAGGCACTGCTCGCTTGAAGCATCCCGCTGGCTCCTGAAGTGAAGGATGAGGTGCAAAAGTGCAATCCGGTGGGACGCCACGGGCTTGCTGCACTGCTGCAGGCCTGAACGGCATTGCCCAGGTGCCCACCATGGACTCTGCTTTCCGCTTCCCAATGCAATCTTGCGTTTTACATAAAGCCCAGCATTTTATCCAGGCGTGAGGTTTTCCTCCCATTGATTTCTGTTTGCAAATTTTGATGGGAAGGAACCGCTGCATTCCAAGATGGAGGTTAATAGAAAAGCAGATGGCTGAAATAGATTCCCTTTTTTAAGCTTTGCTTTTTTCAACAGCTCGAGCATTTCAGCAGTTCCTAACGAGAAATCTGAAATTGGACAGGGCCGGAAGGAAGCAAGGGCGGAACCTGTAGGACACACAGGCATCTTGCAGTGTCCTTTTGAAAACATTCCCAGATTTGACTGAGGTATAAAGTCGTGTGGCCAGCCAAAGTTTAAGTCATTAAATGTTTAAACCATTATATACCAAACATCCAAGTCCGTGGCGGAATGTGCTTCCAGGCGCTGTGGAGCTTCCCGCACAGTTTCCAAAGAGCTTTGCTGGGTTACAGTTGTGCTGCCAGCTCATGATTTTATCATAAGCCTCATGATAGGTGTTATTTTACTTAAACTTCTGCTCTGGGGATCATGAGAATCTCAGCTTTTCTTTAGCCCGTCCTCTCCCCTCTTTTTTCCTCTCCTCCAGTCCCCATCCTGCCCCCTCCCCCCACAAGAATGAAAAAGAGGGTGCTGTCCCACATATTTACAGAAATGTTGGAAAATATGAATGTTGAGGGCTGGAGGGAAAAAACAACAACTAGAAGTCATATTTTTTGGACTTTAACGTCAGGGTTTTGAAGACAGTTTCCTGATTGGAAAAGAGGAGAGTATGATTAATGGTTTTGGAGTGCCTGAGTTTGGCAGACGTGGCCCCGGACACGGTCAGAAAGCATCCGGCGCCTACTCCTCTTCCTACCCACCGGCAAGAGAGAAGGAGCGGGAAGCCGGAGCCACGTACACTGATGGTAGTGGTGTCTAAGAAGAGACAGTGCTGTTGAAACACAGATCTCTGGGGCTCTGTTGCCTGTGCCCTGGCTGCCACAGAAACCAGGATGGGCACGGCCAGGACGTAATTCGAGGATGCCGGGAGCGGTGCCGTTCCCTTTTCAGGCTCCGCAGCGGGGAATACCCTAGTGAATACTAGTTCATCCCTCCCCGCCCCCCCGAAGGCATGTCTGTGCAACTCCGCGCAGGGTTTGGAGATACCCGCAGCACGTCTCCCCAGATACTGGAAGCGCTGCAGCCGTAGTGTGGTGTCCCTATTGGGGAGTTTCTGTTTTTTAGAGATTTCAAGATCTGGCTTTTCAAAGGCTCAGCAGAGGCAGGTCGGGGCAGATTTTCAGAGAAGTCGGCATCCAACATGTGCGCCCTGTGCTGAACCCTTCGAAGAATCTGGGTCCCGTAGCTCCTTCCAGAAAAGCCGAGCCTTTGGAATCCCAGCCGGCGAGCGGGTGCTGTGCTCAGGGGAGCCTGCTGCTCCGGAGCAGGCTTTGGAGCCCCGCCGGCTCCAAAGATGGGGAGGCTGGGGCCGAGAGGTTGAAACAGGACTGTAGCTGGGTTACTCTAATGCGGATCTTCCCTGGTTAGCGAGGCCTTCCTGGAGCACTTCTGAAGAACCCCCTGGAGCTACAATTGCAGCAGAATTGAGCCGCTCACTTGCTTTGATTTTAGCTTCAAAGGAGAGCTGGCAAATAATGGATGTTTGAGTTCAGTGGCTGACTCAAAAAATTGGGGTTAGGAGGTTGGCTAAGAAAGAGTGTGGGGAAATCTGGCTTCAATTAAAATGTATCAGAAACTTCTTAAGGAAGCAAAAGGCCAAAGTTTCGGTTTTGGTCATCCTGAAATACCGCATTCAATCCAAAATGAAGGATCTTGATTTTGGTGTCATCACTTTTTAACTTCTTTAAAAAAGTAGTCTCTTTTTTTCCCCAAGTAAATTATGGTTTCAACTCGAAAAATTGACAGTTTTGTTTGGCAAATCTCACAATGAAATATTTTGACATTTGGAGAAATACTGCACCCTTTTCCAGTCAGACCCTGTTTGCTTGACTTGAGCCAATTTTTCAAATAGCTTTTGGTCCTTCCGAAATCCAGTCTTTTCTGATGAAATTGTTGCTCCTAGTCAAAAAAAAATATCCTTCAGCTGTTCCAGAGCTTATGCTAGTGACTGCAGCGTCGTCTTCGTTTCCTTCCAGGTGCAGTTCAAGCTGTTAGCTGTAGGGTTTGAAGCCGTATATTTCTCACCTTACCTCTGGCATTGCTTTGCAGCCTGCATGCTGGTGTAGTGGTTGACATTACTTCAGGGTCCAGACCTTGTAGGGAAAAGCTTTTCAGGAGAAGGCCTTGATTCTGAGGGACCCACTGTCATCCACAGACACCAGCCCTTGCTGACCTCCAGGCATATTTTGAGCAGAAAGTTGGAAAGGCAGCGTGAGGTGATGGCACATCTTCCCTGGTATACCTTCTTTTCCGCATGTGTGTGCTTAGCCAGGGGCCATAACATCTTTGGGTTTTCCTACCAGATATCTATTGAGATTGTTCATTAACTGCCAAATCATTTCAAAGTGTTTTAGGCGTCTTTGTGAGTATGAAAAAGGATTTTTTAACTGTGGGAGTTGGCAGTTTGAACTGCCAGCAGGGTTTGAAATGATAAAATAACACCTATTTATAGACTATTCTTTATCCCTCTTAGGAGATCTCCAGCAACGAGTCAGCCACCTGTCTCCAGAGTTAACCTGCAAGGTACGTGCGTGACTTTCATAATCACCTGCAAGGTCAAATGCAGACGAAGGCTTATTGCACATCATTTTACTAACAGCTGCTTCTCTGCCCCCTCTCCCTGGTGCAACTCTGGGCTCGTAGAGATTCTTCTGGGTTACTCGTGCAAAACCAATACCAGAGAACCATCAGGCCCAAAATATTGTTATTTTAGTAGTTTGGGGTTTGGGTTTATCCTTGTATGTTAGCATAAAAGACAAACATGATTTTGGTTTGATAGTCATGGCCACAGTGACTGCTATTCTTCTGAGTCCCTGTGCTGCACAGGCCTGGACAAGTCCCAGCCTACAAGCCTTGAACAGGCTCAGACACAGCTGTATTTTTCGTACCCTGTTTATTTCAGTTTGTTTCCATGTGATGTATGTAAAAATTGCAATCTCAAAAACCTTTTCTCAGGTGAAACGTCCTCTGCTTTTATTAGGCTGCCCTGGAACGGCATTTTTCTGTTTCGCTGTTTGTTTGCGCTCTTTTGAAATCTGCCTTTAGCAATCGAACGAGAGCAGAAGTCAGTGAGTGTGATGGCTAATCGTGCCTTCATTCCTGTCTGCTCCCCCCCACACACAGTGTCCCTCAGTCACCTTGTCCTCACCCCCATGTTGGGTCAGAGACCACAGCAAACACAAGTAGGTTTGACTACAATCACAGAGGAGAATAACACCGAGCAAAGCCTCCGGATGGAGGGTGCCGGGCAGCGCACTGCGTACAGCCTGCGCTAGAGCCCGGGCCAGCGAGGGGGCCCAGCGTCTGCCGGGGGTGCCAAAGCCAGGTGGGGTAGGCAGCAGTGCAAGCCCAGCAAGCGGAGGCAGGGAGCAGCTGTGGTGGGAGCAGGGGGCTCCTTGGGTAAGGTGAAGTACTGAGGATGGGAAGCAGAGGCAACCTGCTTGTGACAAGTTTCTTTATTTTTACACCTGGGTTTAGCCATGCAGTGCTGAGGGCTTGTGAGACCTCTCTCAGGAACAGAGCTGTGACTACTTGCGCTAATGTAAAGGTTACTCCCACAGAGAAGGAGATAAGATTTGGAGGAGTGCCCATTTGTAAGGTTTAATCTCAACCTTTACAATAATTATGTGCTTGGAGGGACTAATAAAGCTTAATTTTTACCGTGTGTGAAGTCTGGGTAACTAACTATCATTTCCTTTCATGCTGTGTATTATTTACTGTCTGGGGACACGTATAGTCCTGGAGACTTCCAGATTAGGTTCCTCAAAACTTATAATGGAATGTAGAAACCTCTGATGCAGAAAGAAAACTGGACAGCACGGTCTTAAACTCCTTCTCCATCACTCCCTCTCTGTGAGCAGTGTAGAGTCAGGGCTAGCAGGAATGCAACTCGTCACTGTATTTAAAAATCTCTTCTAGCAAGACTTCGATTTTGTGGCCTGTGTGAAAAAAATCATGGAGAATTTCATAAGCTTTCCATAGATCTCTTTATGTAGGTTACCAAATCTAGTAATGAGGAGAGAATTCGCTTCCAGGAATTTTTAGATTAATTTTCTTAAAACACTTTCTGTGGAAAGAATCACTTTCAGCTTTTTAAAACTTTGTGGATATTTTTCTACAGTATTTCCAACAGAGGATACTTGTTATTTTTTAGCTAACCCAAGCTTCTAATGCTCAAATATGTGAAAATTTTAGTTTCCTTTTTGATTGAAGGGTCTGATGCACATAATTGTAAAGCAAGTTTTAGTTTACCCTGCAAAGCTCAAAAAGAGCAAGCAACTGAGAAGAATCCAACTTTTAGCATTTTTAACCTTGTGATCCTGACTCATGGTTTTTAATGTTTCAGTGCTAGTAATTATAGGTGGATATATCTAAAATTATTAACATCTTACCTGAGATGTGAAAAAAGATAGTGTCCAGATGTGGAAATGAGCCATGCTGGATGCATTTTCAGTATGCAGATTTTAATTTGGTAACAAAAGGACTGTGGAAAGAAACTGCAGCTCGGCGGCTTGTGGAATTTGTAAAAGGTAGAGAAGTGTAGGCTGAGTTTGTGGCCCCTCAAGTAAATGAGTTCTTAACCTTGTAGCTTCACTGACTTTAGGTGAGGTCTTCAAACGAAACAAAAAATGTGAGTTGTATCATTACAACTTAAGTGAATTGTGACAGTTTGTAGGTAAGAATAATAAATATTTTTGAGATTGATAGGAAATTGTGTTATTTCCTATGTGAAAGAAGCCAGTATTGACATTACTAGTGAAAAAGCCTGGGGTTCTTAGTTGAATTCACTTTCAGATTATTTGCGTTGATGAATTTTACCAACTCTCATAGGACCTAGTCTCTCGGCTGAAGCAATCCCTTCCTGGCCAGCGTAAGTCATTGCGTCTGCCACACAGTCACAGCCCCGTGCTGAGGGTGTCAGGAGTGAGCTTGCTCCGAAGGGATGGCAGCCCTGACACATTGAGGGAAGACTGAAAACCAGCTTGACAGAGCTACCACACTCCCAAATCATCAGGTAGCTTACAAGGCTTAGGGTCGGAGCCCAGAGAGGGGATGCCCTCTTCTCAGGTGCGGCCAGCACCCAGACACGTGCCTACTTGCTTCCATGATGGGTGGTGTACCTCCGCTCACGTTCTGCCCATGCTCACATAGACAGAGGTGTAGTGAGGAATGCCAGTGTTATTCTATCCTGCAGTTATTTCTTTTCTTATTTTGTGCTTTTCTAGCACATAAGACAGGACCATTCTGAATTTCTGACCTTATTGGTGCATTCGTTGTCCCCGCTTTGCTGCCCAGAGTGCATTCCAGGTTCCTGTCAACCCTCTCTTGTTTCCCGTGGAGGCTGTAGTCACTCTGTCCAGCAGGTCCCTTGGCCAGTTTGGTGATTGCCTGCCTTTGCCTATTTACAGCCATTGTTACCTATTGTAACTCATTTCAGTATAGCAGAAAATAATGACAGCCGTTTACTTTCTAAGGAAGTTTCCATTTAAATGCAGCAAGAACAAAGATTTTTAGGGCTTTTTTTTTTTTCAGTGTTTGCAGCTTTTTTCCCCTAGATGGCTTCTGATTTGAATCTTATGAAAGGAAGGAGAGATTTTCCTATCAGAACACTTCCAGTTATGTGCCAATGGCTCCTGTGTCTGAAAGGACGCAGAGTGTTTTTCCTGAAAGTTTTGGAGAAGGAAACGGTAATGTTTTGATTGGGACTAGGCTGCGTTACATCCCTCTAGATAAAAGAATGTTGTTTGAAATGAAATGTGTTTATATTCTCTAGATTGGTTAGTCGGCAAAGCTTGGAATTTTATTTTAGCTCTCCCATGTCACACATTGATTCATAGATTTACCACAATCAATTGACATCAGTATGAGCACTTCGTATATGTCTCCTTTTATTTGTCATTAGTGGAGTGATTTATATCCTGTTATGAAAAGTACAGAACTCAGGGTTTAAAGCAAACTAGCATACATTAATAAAATTACCCTGGAGGGAGACAAATTACATTCAGTATTTACACTGGAAGTAATACTTGCCAGCTGTTTACTCCAGCTAGAATATTATGGCATTTGTCCGTTGTTTCAAACTGAGAGGAGCCAAATCCGATGCTAGCGTACTCCCAAGAAGTTGCATCACGGAAGACCCAGACCCGTGGAAAACGAATGAGCTGTGATGAAATCACAAAGTTCTTTTTCTTTTTGCTTTCATTGAAAGCATGACCAATTCTGGCCAGGTTTTTCATGGGACAAAGTGCTTTTGAAGCCGATACGGATGTCACTGTAAATTTCAGGGCTTTCTTAACCTTATAACCACAGCAATAAAAGGAAGAGGAATATGTATTGAACATCCTGTGTTTTGTCCTTGGTATCAGCTTAAGTAAATCTGGCAGATTTTTCCTGTTATTTTGTTATAACTGCAGATCACAGGAACGAACAAAATTGCTTTTATGAATTAACTGAGAAACCATAACATGGAAATACGAGAAGCCGTAGCAAAAAAGTACTAAATCCTTAATTGGCTCATGTACTCCACAGCTTGGAAGGACAATGGGAATAGTGCAGACCATGAGGTTCCTAGGCGGTGTATTTGTCCCAGTGCAATTGCTCAGGGCCAGGGTTATGAATGGGTGCTATCCAACTACCTTCTCTGGTCTTACAGAAACAACGATATAAACACATTGTCGCACTAGGTTCTGTGATATTTCTTTCTCGCGTTCCCCTTTTTATTTTTTTTTAATGCAGCCTCTGCCACAGTTACTTTCATTGACCTTTGCGCTACCTTGGGCTCAGCGAATCCATCAGCGCTTCCTCTATTTGATTCAGCTCTCTCCTCCCCTAACTTCAGTGAAAGGTCTTTAGATCCGACCCAATTGATTCAACTAATAAAATCTTTAACCAGCAACAAATCTGGCGGTTCCTGATTAGTTTTGTTCCTTCCTCCATACTTACTTACTTCACCAGCCCTAATCCTCTCTGAATTAAATCATCTTTCACTGGCTGCCACATTCAGTCTAAGCCTCTCATTCTTCCACCCATTTCAGTACAATATTTTCTCCATCTGTTTTGCTTCCTTTGTATTTTTCCCCGGACTTTTTCATATTGTCTTATTCTTTCTCTCAGCACAGCAAAGGATCAGCGCTGTTTGCTTAGGTTCCCAATATCAAGGCCTCTCCCTCACAGCATGACAACGGTCGCGCACCAGTCTGCACGTTTGCCTGAACTAGCACAGGCTCGTCATGGCATCACCTTACCTTTGCAGTGCTGTGTCAAAGCCTGTGCGGTGCCTGCGGGGCAGGTAATGAACCCCCCCGCTGTCGCAGAGGTTGTGGAGAAGGCGCTGTACCAGTCGTGATGCAATAGGGAGCAAGAAGCCTCTTCGGATGAAGAAAGGGCCAGGGGAGAGGTGGCACATTTCTGCCAAAAGATCGATGCCCAGAGGGACAGTGATTTCTTGTACTGCTTCGTTTGATGGGCTGTTGCGTTTCAATGTTACTGATGGCTGGCAGGAGCAAAGCGTAGTGTGAAGGGTCGAACAGTGTTGTGTGCTTCCTGGAGCTGTGAGGGGTTTGCACAAACTTTTCTCGAGAGCAGGAAACCAAGTGCCCCTTGGATACTTTCAACACTGAATAATTATAGCCTGTCCCCACAATTAATTATATACCTAGCAATATAATATAGCTGATTTGCTTTGCAACCTGAGGCTTTGGGGGGTGTAGCGCTTTGGGATATGTCACACACAGGCTTTTCAGGGCTCATGGGATTAAAGCTTTGTTAAAATTCCTCTCTGGGGATGGGAATGAAAGATTGGTATTTTTCTTGCTCGTGCCTTAGCCTCTGCTTTCCTGTACATCTGCACGTTTGTCTGCACTTCTCACATGCCTTTACACGAACTCAGAACTAGTACTCTTTCATTTTTTATGTGGGTGTAAGATGTACACAGACTTGTGCACGAACATTTGTATAAAGCATAAACAAAAGACTGGATAACGCTGGTGCTTGTGCTAATGAGAGGCCCAACTCTTTGTACAAGTTAACAGGCCTTGCGCATCAAAGTCAGCTCTTGGTTACAACTATCTGTAAACCCCAAGTAATTAGTACAGAGCTAGTGCTCTTGCACCATACTTCCTCTTCTTGGCATGCGGAGAATGGCTCTGGGCATACACGAAATAGAGGATTCATTTTGAAATTCTGTTGATCTGCTGTGAGTGTGACTGAAAATCTGGCCTTTTGGTTTTGAGAAAGATTGTACAAGTAGGTGTGGCGTTTTAGGCTTTTAACAAGTGCGCAAGAGGAGTCATGTATGACCAAATAGCTGAGCTAACAAGGATCTCATTGTGCACAGTAATTTCAGTGATGCTGTAGACTTACTTATTACCTAAAAATACTATTTTTAAAGGATGCAGTGCTATAATGATGCAGATTATTTAGAAAGTAAGCAAAACTGTAAAAGAAATCAGATAGGTATCAGCTTAATGGTGTGACTGAGTAAAATTAAGGCTGTTGAATGGTAAAGTGATTCTTACGGCTTGAGAAATTAAAAGTGCATTTCAAAGTTACCTGCAGAAAAAGCAAGCGTGGCCGGCCAAGCTCCAGACGGCGCTGGGGACGTCCAGCGGCCGTTTCTTGCTCTTCGAGGGTAGTTCATTCCCGCGGAGAATCCGTTTCGTGTGTTACGCCTGCCTGCAAACACACACCCCCTGAAAGTTGGACTCATGCTTCTTAGTAAGTATTTCAGTTATGCTATTGACGTCAATGCAGTCATTAAATAGATTGCCGGCCCTCCCATCAGTAAACCTGTGCCAAAGACCTAGAGGCAGGCACATTTTAAAAGAAGAACATCAGGTTTTCTTTTAGCATTTGGAGAGAATAAGGGAAAAGTTTCTTCTGAAGTCACTATGCTTTGCAATAAGGGAGGTTTTTTTTGCTTCATTTTCTAAGACTCATTTACTGCAAAGATAATTGCTGCGTTTTATTGAACACACTTTTGTTATGTTACTGTGCACATAACCAACTCCAAATGACACTAAAGAGTAATTTTTTGTGATCAGCTCCAGCTGAAAAATGACACGCATTTTAGGTCTCACGGCGAGATTTATTTGTGTATCAAGTAGCAGAAGGTATTCAGGCAAACCTGCTTAGCCTTTGACTCCAGAAATTCTGCAAGGATTGATTTCATGACATCTATATAAGAAAATAGCCTTCATTTCTCCTCGGCAGGCTCTGAAGACATACAAGCTAATCATGACTCCATAGCAACAGATAAAAACTGTTTTCCCCTCCGCCCCACCTGTGGATGTCACATGAAGATGCTACACGTGCTGCTGCCATCAGGAGCCTGTCACTCCCGGGGCCCAGCTGCCATCCGCAGCCGCGGGGTGAGCGGCCGCAATGCCAGCGGGACTCCCTGCGTGCGCTCACGCTGAGTCCTGCTGTATTTCTGAGGCGGGCTGGGCTCTACTGGGCTGGCCGGGATGTGCATTCATGACCGTGGCTGGGGAGATACCTACCTCCTGGAGCTGCCACCCTGCCCGCTGCTAAAGGCAGCTCCAGGTTGTGGAATTCTCCTTGCCCAGTGTCAGGAATGGCTCCAGCTGTCAGATAGAGGCTCCAAAGAGCTGCGAGCTTAAAACCTAAGGATGTATATAGATGGCATCCTCACCCAGGTGGAGGGAGTACCTGTCCTTTGACAAGCAGGTATGTTGTAATCGACAGCAGCAATGTGTTTTTGAAGAACAGCTGAGGAGCCAAACCACTGGGGTTTTTTGTTGAGGTTGTCATTTCCCTGATGCTACCACACTCTGCTACATAGGATAAAACCATAGAAACAGTCATAGGTTTAGTTAGGGCTTCTGTCTCATGGATGGTTTCTTTCGGAATGATCCAGGCAACTGCAAGCCCAAGGTGACAAAGAGGAGATCTTCACAGTGGCATGCTCTCATCTTGTCCCCACATTCACTCTGCTCTAAGCGCAGGTCAAGCCCTGAAAGCCCTGTGTTGCTTTACTCAGCTCCTATTCGTACTGGGTTGCTTAAGACCTCTGTGAAGACAATAAGACTTTGCCATTGCTAATATCAGAGTTGATAAAATCTATTTCTTTTGTTTTCTGCATAGAATGATAATAGTTGCTGTGGGTGAGATTTTGACATTGCAGTCTTCAGTGTACTGAATCAGTTCCATATGAGTTTGAGAAATGTGTACTTGATCTGAGAAAAAAAACCATGAACCAAAACAAACAAAAACACCCAAACCAAACTTCTGGCAGGCCGAGTTATTTCTTTTAGGTCGTGGGCCACAGTTTGTGCATGCTTTAGTGATGAACAGGGTTCTTCATTGTCCCACTGATTTGAGCCCCTTCAGCTTCCATGTCATCAGCATTTTCTAGCCAGTGGGAGCTGAAATGGACTCCTGAAAGCACCCATCAGCTCATCCCTGCAGCAGCTATATATAAGTTTCTCCTTCCTCCCCCGAGGTTGAGCTCACTGCTTGCAGCATTGTGTCCCGGACACAGCTGGCCATGGGAGTGTGAGAGGCTGCATCCGAGTATCTGTGCGGAGACGTTCCCAGGGTAATGCACCGCACAAATCCCCAAGCCATCAGCCTCTCCTTGGACAGTCCCAATGTCCAAACTTTTGTCCTCCTGCAGGATCTGATTCCAAGCGTAAGTTGCTTTCTTGTTGTGTTTTAAGAAGTGAATATTTCTAACTTTGTGTTTTGATTGTCAGCAGCCAAATTGTTCAGTCCATAGTTGGGCAGGAACTCCCTCTGAGTGTTTCGTATTTATTAGTCTTGGTGGGAGCAGCGTTTGATTCTAGTGTGTAGGGGCATTTACAGAGGGTAAAGGGCTGGCCTTGACGGACGGAATTTGAATTCTCCTGCTGTCCTCTGCAGAGTAGGCGTTTTGCCCACCGAAGTTAACTCTGTAGGATAACAATTATAAAGATTAAAACTTTAAGAGCTTTTAAAATCAATATATATCCCAGGTAGATTTAAAAGAGGGAGTAAAGGATTGCTAAGGCACTTCTCCCTCTATTTAGTTACGGAATTGCGTCCATTCTGAGGTATGGTTTAGACTCACTGATTCCCAAATGGTGATACTGAACAATGAACGTATTGACTGGTTTCAGTGTTCAAATCACCCAGAAATGCTCTGGTTTTAATATCACTATCTGTTCATCTCCCGATTGACTAAAAAAGATTTGTATAGTTAAGCACGGTATGCTTATTAATGTAAGCATAATGTCATTGTGCAACTGGTAAAGAATGTTACGCTAATAGTTAATGAAACATTTCATTGTAATACTGTTTTCTCTGTGAGAAGTGTCTGTAAATGACAGCCTTAAGTATTGTATAATTGTGATACTTTTTTGACAGAAAGGAAACAACTGTTAATTATTTATGGTTATTAATAAAACATGCCAGGTTCTTAATTTAATTCAGTTCACTGGAAAAATATGTATGCTTACAAAGATTTAAATTTTTTAAGCAGTAGACTAAAAACATCTAAATGCCTCCATCCCTGTGGAATACATTGTCATGTCTAAAGGTATCATTGATTGACTTTGGTGTGCATTCAGGCACTTAACCATTTCAGGAATGCAGAATGTTACAAAACCCCAAAATAAAACCCCAAAATCTAGCAGGGTGTTGATTCGACAATTAATGTCTTTTGATTTTGTATTCAGTAGTGTGCCTGTCAAAGGCCGGTGGCAAACAGCCTTTCATCAGCCAGAGGAGGAGTAGGATCTGGCCCAAGATTAGACACTGTTGTTCACTAGGAACCATGATCATGTGGCCATTACTTGATACTAAATACTTACATAGTTCAATTTAATTTTAAAAGAGCTATGCTTTTTAATGTAGATATTCTAGTATACATATCCTGCTGCCATAAATATACCTTTCCAAGAGGAAATTAAACATCTGTGCATATGAAAACTCCTCTACCACACCTTCACTCTTGAAAAAATTTCTCGAACAGACATTTTTGCATTGCATCTAAAAGACTCCAGGTTCCAGGTGTTTAGAGGAAGACTTTGCATCCAGCTTGCCAGGGTCCTTAGAGCATACTCCAGACACCCCAGTGTTTTCATTTAAAATGGGTTGAACCCTCTCTGAGTTTTATGAGAAGTGACCTGAAATTGTGGCCCTGCTGTTACTGACTGGAGCGCAGGACTTTGGATCCACACTGGGAGCGCTCGCACTGGTCTGGGATAGCCCGAGAGGAGGTAGGATAACCCTCTGCTCTGCGGGGACTGTCGTCCGATGAGTAGAGCGCAGTGTGGGGGTAATCCTGCTAGCCAAAATTCAAAGAAGTAAACATTCACAAGTTAGCAAACGTAAGGGCAGGGTTTGTCAATAACAGATCTTGCTGGCATTTGACAGTTGTGAAACGTTTGCCTCCCTTTCTTCCTAAAGGTACTTCTTGAAAAAGAGTAATCCAAATACAAATTTCCAGTCTGTCTGGAGTATTTTCTGGTTTAGCAGTAATACTTTATGGGACACGGTCCACATCCAGAGCCTAGACAAATACGTACAGTGGGCTTTCATCTTAATTCGAGTTCTTTGGGCAGGGTATTTCCCGAAATTCCTGTTAGTGAAACGTCACGAACTGTTTGCAGCTTTCCGGGTTTCAACTATATTGCGTGAAACTTTTAAATATTTCCATCCACTTACAGTGGGAACGTACTATCCAGGTACAAGCCAAAAATCTGTTACTCACACTTTATAGATCAGGAACAAAGAAATGAAACACAAGAAGAGATGATGCCCACACCACATTTTTCAGCAGCAGCTGCTCGTTCTGAACTTGCCTTTGTAACACATCCAAATGTGGTCAATTCAGCATGCTGCTAGAATGTCTCCTATTGCAAATTGCCTTAAATGGAAAGTCATGTGCAGCTTAAAATCAGATGTTTCACAGAAATTGTATGAATTTCACTGAATTTATTTCACAGGATTAATTACTTCAGAGAAGTAGCGTGAATGACAGTGCAGGGACCTTGGCCAAGGCTAACATGAGGTGCCTCTATTATGCTGCTAAAGCTAAGAAATCCTGAAAGGTGCCACATATCATAAAACTTAAAACATAAAAAGTAACCACCGGAATAATTTGCAGTAGACCAGCCCATATTTGACTTTAAGTGGGGAACATTTCCATGTCCGTTTAATCTGCTATTTTAACTGAGATTGTTAATAAGGGTGTCTTTAGTATAACTGGCATTTTGATTCTTTGAACTCGTTTTGAGGTGCTTAAATTAATATATTCTGAGGGCCTTAATTAAGTGTATTTTGAGAGTGAAAGGCTGTTCTTACCTGTGCTGGCTGTAGGGATTTGATGAGTGCTTACACTTCCAAGTCTGCCTGTCGTTGCTGGGTTTGAGCTTACCCTCCATCTGCCCCTTCAGGGCAGCTCCCTGATTGCTTGGCTCCAGCGTAACAGCCCAATTCGGGTCAAGACTGAGACCCCAGATCAAGGGAAGTGGTCATACGGGACTCAGACCTCCAGGTTTAATCACCTTCTGGCCAAAATGATCCAGATGTAAGGAAAAAAAGCACAACTAAATTGTTACCTGGTTTCTATACTGTTTATTTCTGATTACGGATAACCACGTAATGAATCTGATGCTACGTCCCTAGTAATGTCAGGGAAAATACGGCCCAGTTGTGACTCGTGCCCCAAACACATCTTTTAAAAAGCTGGCGACTAGGGTGTGATGGCCTCCATTTGAAGGTGACAGAGGCACAGTGGAGATCAGCACGTGAACGGAGTAATATGGAATATTAAAAGCTGTCAAAACAAATGATGCTGGTTTGTAGGATACTGACATCTCCTTCTTCCTCCCCACCCTTTTACCCGTGGGACTTACTCTGTGATTTTGAACAGATTATTCTAAAAGGCTGTACGTGCAGTTTAGTAAACATAAAGCACACTGAGTCACAGCTACGAACAGCTGAAATTGTTCACTAGGGTAGATTAATACAGATGATTAGCACAGTGAATATTTTAGCTCTGTTGTCAGCTACTGCAGGTCTGAAGATTTTTTCGTTTTGTGACTCAAGGCTCACTCTGAATGTTCAGAGTTACAGTGTATGGACATGCAAAAAGTTAATCTGGATGTTTCGGGGTGCCACCAGAGAGCTATCTGAAGGACACTAGCTTAACAGGTAAAACGTTCTGCATTTTCAAAAGCTGGAGGATCACGGATTAAGAAACAACTTTTTTAATTGCATGTGCTTTCCGATTGTTCAAGCTATTTCTGCTGCTTCTGCTGTGTGACCGACCCACGATCTGCAGTGAGCAATGCTCTGACTTCCCACAGTGTCGTTTGGTACAATTACAGATCAGTTGATAGGGCTTACTCAGAGTATCACCCGAAAACGAAATGTGTCAAAACAGGTCATTTTTTGCAATATGCTGTGTACATGAGTGGCTCTGCTCAGTGCGGAGCAGCAATATCTCCAGGTTTCAGCTGTAGGATGCCAGTCATATTCACTTATTTTGAGAGGCTAAATAAGGGCAGAAAGTTCAAATAAGGTAAATCGGCGAGGTTGACATTATTACCCTTTGGGTATGTAAAATATCTGTTGTAGGAAAACAGATTAAAATTCCAAACTAAATCATTTTTTTAAGCTTCCATCCTAAAGGATAATGCTTTCAAGAAATTACATTTGGCCATGAAAAAACCATTTAATTATATTTTATAATTAATATCATTTAAATAGCTGGCATGATGGCTCAAAACATAGCGGATGACTGTATGCCTGGTCTTTCTAAGCCTGAGCGCGAGGCATACAGACACAAAGGTTGATATGCGTCTTAAGAATTTCCTATGAATTATGGTTGGGATGCTTCCAGGAGCCACATTCTTAACTTTCATATTGAAGACCTTAAGGAAATTAAGTTGAGAGGAAATGGAGGACAATTCTGTGTTAAATCATAACCTTTCCAGGAGCCAAGGAAACTCATTTAGCTGCTCTAACATTTTACCAATAGCCTGTTCTACATTGCTATGGTGAGGTGAGTAGCCTTATTCTGACACTCATTTAAAATTTCTGAATAATTTGCCTCATGAATTGCTAAGGATTATTAATAAACTTTGTCTTTACATCTAATGCCAGTGGCAGAGCGGAGCTTTTCAGGTAGGTCGCCACTGTGCTTTGTACTTCCAGGATTTGTTCCCGAGATTCCTCCTCCATTTCCTACTCCAGTATTTGTTTCACCATAGGCAAAGGACTTTCACTCTGACAGAATATTTAGACCATAAGTTTTACTACCTCCAGGTTAAGCCGGTTCAAAACCTGATATAATGGCTACAGATGGGTATGTGGATGAAAGTAACATCTGAATTCTGTGGCAGGTCCAAATGCCGACCTTTTTGTTTGTGGTTTGCAAAACTCTTCTGAAACAGTGAAATAGAATACGCTTAGTCCCTTGCATCTTTCACATTTTGGGGTTTTTTTTTCCCCCTTGTTGAATTAAAGTTGTTACTGTGGTCTGTCAGGTAGTTCCTTCCTTGTCTTAGGTCTGTTGTGAAAGTCATCTGATGGATTCTCAAGGAGGAGTTTCCAGTGCAGCAGCAGCAGGGGTGCAGACACGCAGTTTTGCACAGACACAGGCGCAGAAAGACGGCTCAGGAGAGGAGAGGCACTGCCTCTGAGCTCAGCTGGGCGCCCACACGGGCCAGAGCCCCTGCTCCAGCACACACGTCGTGGGTGCGTGGCACCAGGTAGCGAAGTGCCGAAGTCTTCAGACTGGCTGTGGTGAGCCAGCTCCAGAACCGGAAGCCGTCTCGCCACAACAGCACAGGATGGTGCCCCACCTAATTAAGCCTGTTGAAAGGCAAGGCTAATTAGTTTAGGTGGAGCGCCTTGTTAGCACAACGATGTTGCTTCCAGGATCCAAGTTGGTTTCCCTGCACGTGTAAGCTTACCAGCCCTCTCCGAGCCAGCCCACATGTATCAAATGAGATAATACGCTGCACGGCACAGGTAAATCCTAGGTGGGTAGCTAGGTAATTTCATAATCATATCCTGATTTTTCAGTGTCTTTCTCACACTCGTGCATTGACATGCACACCATGTGCTCAGGAAGAAAACATTTCTACTCACACAATAAAATCTTCGTCTTACTGTGATCTGGCCTTTCCTTGTTTAGCTGGAAAAACAAAAACATAATCTGGGCACCCTGTGATTTACATGGAGTTGGGACTGGGATTTCAGTCCCTGGTCTCACCTCTGGGTCTGGGCTGGAGGCTTCCTTCTGCGGCTCATCGAAACCGGTGGTCATCTCCGTCCCCAGCCTGTGGCTCTGTGGGCTGTTTTCGCTGCGCTTTGAGGAGCGTGTTGAGTAAAGGTGTGATGGGGATTCACTTAATTCAAAAATTTGCAAAAGCCTTGGCAGTTGTGATCTGTCTTCAAAATGTGTTTAAGGTACGTGTTTATTGCCTTATGAAACATCATCAGAAAAATCATTTCAGCATTCTCCTTTCAGCTCTGTCCTTTGAGTGCACTGTCAGTCTTTTACCCTCGTTTTGTTAGACCCTGCGTAGGAGAGGTACTCTCTTGCGTCGTATTTTTCCTCCTGTCTTGTGATTAAGGCAGGAATCCTACAGGGCAACAAGGAATCAAGCCCAGTCAGTAAAATGATAACGTGCCAAACTGTGTGTTTGCTCCCCGAGATAAAGTTGGAACTGAGCAATCTTTGCCGTTCATTCGGCAGGCCAAGATTAGATTCTGCCCCTCTTGCCATTTCGGCTTCTTCCCTGTCCATGGACTGAGGAATTCCTACTATGCAGGCAAATCCCGTTCCCAGATTCCCCCGTGATATCACTGCTAAGTGACATCTGACAAGATGCTTCCTGCATTTTGTTACTTCCATTTGGCACCGTAAAAGCACTGTCACTTACCCTTCTGATTTGTGGCAGCGACGCTGTATTGTTCGCTCCGTGTGCTGCTGTGGGGGGAAGGACGCTGCAGAAACGGAGACTGCCTTGTGGTAAAACACTGGATCCCACCCCAAGATGAGACGCTATCTCCAATCTAAATCCTTCTTCAGAACTTCTCCAGTTTTCCTCGCTCGTTAGCATTTCAGATTAAACCTTTAGGCTTATCTTCAGATCAGAAATTACCTCTCTGGGAAGCTTCATAGGTTTCTGTTAGCCACCTTAAGGTGTTCTTAGTGTTTATGCCTCATTTTTGCACCTCATTGTCATGTAAAAGGTGCAGTGTTAACTTTGCTTTGGGAATCTTCATGTTTAATCTGTATACTGTAGCATTTTTTAAATTGAGGTTTACACAGCTGTTTGAGAGCACATGCGTATCTGACACATGTAAACACACAAAATAAATGTAACAGTACTTTTTTAGTTTAATTTAGGACCTTGACTTTTTATTAGCTAGTCCTTTCCCAGTGGTTTCCAATGCTCCGTCTCAGCTGAACAGAGATGTTAGAATTATTTATTCTGTGGGAATGAAGATTCTACACTCTGCTGCAATGCCCACTGAAACTCTGGTCCTTGTCTCTCAGCAACATTTGGCAAATCCAGTTCTTTGCAAGGCAGTACTTGAGTTGCGGTCCTCTTCCCATTTTCTTCATTCTTTTTCAGTCTGTTTTTAAGGTGTCTGTGGGGATATTGCAGGCTTTCCTGTCAGCAGCCATGAAAAACTACAGCTGTACCCCTCAAGTGACTGCTTCAGTTCGGAGCTTTAGCTGCTTGTGCTTAGCCGGGCACTACACCCAGGCTGAGATTGTCCCAGGCGGGTGTCTCAGCTGTTGGTTGCCTCTTCCACGTCATCATCCTCTCCTAGAAGGAGCGATGCTCTTGGTGCTCTCGGTACTCTGCTGCCCAGCCCAGGGGACCCTGGACACTGACGTTAGAGGACTAAATCTAAGGGTAAGTGCTGCTTGTGGGCACCTGCAGTTATTGCCACAAAGCCTGGCAAAATCGAGTGACTTCTCCAGCTCCCACGATAACAAACCGCAATCACCCTGCTCTAGACTAATTGGTAAGCAATTGCCTACTTACTGCTAACAGTCAGTGGTCTGATCAGTGCGTTGCCAGCCCGTGTGGGTCCTCAGTGACCTGATTCTCATGACCTGGCTGGTGATCCACCCCAACCAGCCTGCACACCAGTACGGGTGGGTATAATAAGGACTTCTGCAGGTTTGTCCAGTTCTGCTTTAACTGGCTTCATCAGGGCTAGGCTCTTGCTCCAGGCTTGCCTCTTGGTATGAGTCTCCTTGAAATGTTTCATTTTTGCCTCAAAACAGTGGCTGGGCCCCCATAATTGATCCCCTGCCGCTCACCTTGGGGTGGGTTGCAGGAATTGGGATCAAAGCAAGGCCAGGGAGGACGGGCTGCCCAGCACCAAGGCTCTGCAAAAACTCTTCTGTTTGCTGCCAAGAGCTTCCATTTACTGCTTGGTCTCAAGACTCCGTCATTGTCATAAGATTAATTTCACCTAACTTCAGCCACCTAAAAATTATAGACCAATCTTAAGTAGTAGCTGGTTTTTGAAGAAAACGTGTTGTGAGCTCAGGAGCAAACCATCCTGTTGTGCAGGAAGATCAGGAATTTCAGCAGAAGCCAACTGGGTGAAGCAAGGAGCTTCTTAGCGAGTCAAAATGCAAAAAGAGCAGGCAAAGAGTGAAAAGGACTGGTAACAAGGGAGGGATGTAAAAGCGCTCTTTGGGCGTGTGAGGTGAAGTCAGGCAGACCAAAGGCTGATGGAGCTGTGGCTAGCGAGGGGACTCCCAACGTGGGTATGGAGTAGGGAAAGGAAGTTCAGAAAAAATGTTAATCTATGGAGGAAATAGCCTAGTGACAGCTGGCACTTGAAAGGCTGAAGTACTCGGTGCCTTTTTTGTCTCAGTCTTCACAGACAGAACCTTGCACCCAGGCCCCAGCGCCCACCAGCCTGCTTGAGAAGGAGAGGGATGGAGAGCAATGAGGGAGCAGCAGGTTAGGGGCAACCCAGAGGAGGTGAGTGTGTTCAAGTCCGTGGCATTGGACAGGATTCAAGCTGGAAAAGCTGGATGATGTGGCTGTGAGGTCACTGTGTGTCCTTCATGAAAAATTGTGGTACTTGGGAAGGTCTGTGACAACAGGAAAAAGGTCCATCTTTGAGAAAGGTGAAGGGGATCTGGGGAACTACGGACTAGTCAGACTCTTCTCAGTCACTGGAGAGGTCACTGAGGGTGTCCACTGGAGTCTGTTTCCAAACACATGAAGGACAAGAAAGAAAATTGGGAATGGTAGACACAGATTTGCCAAGGTCTGGCCTCCTTCTCCAAGGGCCAGGGGCTGACCTGGCTGTGGGGACATGGGGGGAGCTGTGGGTGGCTAACCTGGCTGCAGCGAGCGCTCTGGCACTGTTGCTCACAGCATTCCCACGTGGAAGCTGAGGCGGCATTGGCCGGATAAACGGACTGTTGACAGGGTTGGCTACTGCTGGGCCACCGGGCTCTAAGGGTGGTGATGAAGGCTGCGTGTCCAGTTGGTGGCTGATGACAGGAAGGGTGTGGGGTGTCTGTCAGGGCCCTGGAGCTACTTGAGTATCAGGCTGATGTTGTTGCTTAGCTGGGGATAGTCCTACTCTGGGTGGGAGGCTGGAGCAGATGACCTCCGGAGGTCCCTTCCCACCAGTTTCTGTGAGTGCGGTAGAGAGGTGCCTCGTGCGGTTAATGGAGAAGGATGGGCGCCTCCGGAGGGTGATTCAGCCCATCGCAGCAGTCACGCTGAGAATAGACCAGGATCACCCCTTGGAGGTCCCAGCCACTTTCCACTGACTGTGCAGGGAGCTTAGGTGATTAACTTTTAGACAGCTAAAGATAGCTCAGATGAGCCCCCCCCCCAGTGACATTTCTCCAGGCTAATATTACTGCTTATCGGCATTGCTCAAATTACGCTGCAGCTGGCTCAGTGATCGAGCAGCGAGCGCGTGGGCTGTTGACTCAGAAACATCACTGCTACTATGGCAGTCGAGCGACTAGCAGACGTCTCCTGTGCTTCGCGTCGTGGCCGAGTCATGCTGCAGGCATTCCTCCTGTCACTGGAAGCCTCCACTTCGGTGGTTAAATGAGCCGTGGCTTCTTCCTTCTTGGGATGGCTGCAGCATGGCGACGTGAAGCCGTTTGGTCTCGTGTCATTCTCTACAGGCAGGAGGTTTTTCTGTCTCCCTTGCATGTTGGTTTCCACAGTCCTTGTGTCTTCTCTTGGTGAGGCATTTCTGCTTGCTCCCTCAAATCTTCCAGCCTGAACCTGGATGTGTCCCCGACGTTCTTGGTGGGTGCTCTTTTAATCACTGCCTTGGCATCTTCAGTGATTTTGGAGCCTTTTTTCTAGGGGCTGAGTTTTCCCAGCACCCTTTCTGGGCGGCTGAAATGGTGTGTCCCAGAAAGGACCTGTCTTTAATTAGGGAACTTACAATGCCAGACTCCTCAGCAGTGTACCAGAAGAGTTCATTTCTTCTGCTCCTTGTTGCTTTGAGCGGGGGGGGGGGGAAATGCCCCCCAAAATCTTGGCCTTATTTGTTTAAAGTTTTAGTGCATGTCAAACGCTTTCATCAACGATGTCAGTGTTACAGGCATTATTCCTGGCAGCACCATCTCACTCATTTCCTGGCATTTTTCGCAATTAGCGGTAGAAAGCTTTCACTTCATTTTTTTGTCTCTATCTTCCTCTGTCATCTCTGAATACAGACTCCATTGTTTCTGCTGCTTTTGAGCCTGTGTTAAGATTTCGTCTGCGTTCCCCCACAGCTGGATCTGCTCCAGTGCCACCTCTTCAGTGTACCTCTAGCAGTGGCTTTGCCAGTTAATCCCATCGTCTCTCTTTGCAGGGGTTTCGCTACCCTGGCCTCTTACCACATCCCATCTATTAGTGTTGGGTAAGAGAAAAGTCCACATTTCTAAAACAGCTTTTTTCCAAAAGCGTTACTTCGAGACACGCCGCTCTCTGGTCATCTGCATGCAGTGCCCGTGCCCATGCCGTCTGCAGCCTGCCCGTCTCCCGCCGAGATCCGGCACCCGCTGGCCCCGCTCCACGTCTCTCCCCGTGCCCGGCGCGGCTGCATTGTGCTGGGGAGCAAACGAAGAGCCCTTCACTCTTACTCACACCTCCCTTGCACGCCGGAGGGAGGCTGCAGTATAGCTGCAGGTGTGAGAAATGTGAGAGGGGACAGCTAGAGTTACTGGTTGAACTGGAGTCCCAAAAATACACTCGGGAGGGGGGAGAAGGGCAGGATCATCCATTTGTTCGCGGAGTTGCTCAAGACCGTACTGGCTCCACCTGTTCCACAGGTGCTGGGGCTTTGTGCCTTTCTTAGCACATCTGCACTTATCTTTGCAAAAGATATAATTAGTTTCATTGCATACAATGAAACGCTGGGGAGGGGGGGAAGTGCATCTCAATACTCTGTCGTTCCCATGATTTTAGATTACTCGGTAATTCCAGCCGTGCAGTCCAGCGGACTGGGAATGTGCTAAGTGTCCATAGACCTGCAAGAGGGAACGCGTTCGTGCTCTGGCAGCCTTGCCGGCACGTGTGGCGTTGGGTAGTTCTGCTGGATACATCTTGCTTTTGAATAATACCTTTTAGGTACGTGTCCAGCTTTTATGCTTGAATAAATGTCGGAAATCTGGTCCGTAGACTCCCTGAATATTGGAAAACATACAGGGCAGCTGTTAAAGAAACCTGTAATTACACGATACAGGGCTTTTTTCAGTGCTTGCAGTTTGTAAGATGGTTCTATCAGACTTGGACATTTTCCGTGCAGATTTTAAATGAATCACTGCAGTTTTGCTCTGTGCCTTTGATTTTGCTTCCTGTGAATTTTCAAACCCATCTACAGAACAACTTTCTCAAATATATTTGTTAGCTCTGTTAGAACAATGGTTTAATTCAAGGAAATAGCTCTCTGCTCATGGGTAGTACTGCACTAACAGGATACATTAAAGAAATAAATTATTTGGTGTCAGTTATTCACTCGGCATTGTCAAGGGTAAATATGTAAACATGTCCGCACAATCTGTAAGCAACCACAGATACATTAGGGAAGGCAAAGGGTAAATGGCTGACAGCCTGCACAAGTCCCTGTTCTATCAAGTTTTGGCATGTCGTTTGTTGATAAACCTGTTTGACTGAACATGCTCCAAGCTCCCGGGTTTTAGAGTGATGCTAGGCACTGGCTAGTAATTATTGCAGGGCATAGGACGAATCTCACTTTCTGAAGTTAAAATAGCCATATTCTTTTGTTGAAGGGAACTGGAGGGAGCATCTTTGCTGGTCTGGATCTATGTGACTTTTATCTAAGCCATGATCACACAAGTGAGGTGCTTAAGGACATGGTTTAGTGGTGGGATGGCAAGGTTAGGTTAGCGGTTGGACTTGATGATCTTAAAGGTCTTTTCCAACCTAGATGATTCTATGATTCTATGATTCTAAGTACCTTGTTAAATCATGCAGACCACTCTTTCTTTTTTCCCTTTTCCTTTTTCTTCCCCTTTTTCTTTTCCTTCTCCTTCACCTTTGCCTTCTCCTTCTCCTCCTTTCTTTTTCTCTCCTCTAACCTGCATCAGGACTTCAAATCAAACAGGTCTGAGCTGAAGCACAGATGAGTTCTGCTGGTGGATCAGTCTTTCAGGGATCAGAGGGTATGTGAGGATCCCACAGAGAGGGCTTCCGCCAGCTTGCTTAGGTACAGGCTCTTGGTCATTAGTAGTCAAGGACTGAGAAATGTAAACGAAGCCTTCAGTAAACATTAATGATATCCATACCACTCACAAAATAATAATCTGTCATTCACATGATTAATTAGAGGATCTCCCTTCTCATCTTAATCTTTTTTTGTCGTCTATAATAATGGCAACAATTTTGATAATCTATAATAACTATAGCACGTTATATAATTAAAAATGAGTTGTCTTCAAGTCCTCTGATGAATTCTAAGTGATAAAGACTCATAAAGTATATTGTTACGATTTTTAAGAAATGTCCATACCTGAATGTGCTTTCATTTTTATTTTTTTTACTTTGTAAATTATTTTAAATATCTATAAATAAGCAAAATATTCAAATGTGCCTAAAACAGCTGGGACGGGGGTAGTGTCCTATGGATTCACACTGAGAAGTACGTACTTTTTAACACTGCACCCTTAGTGTTATTTTCAAGCATTTCTACAAGTGAGGAGCCTGGGAGTGTGCTTTCAGACATTTCCTAAAGCAGAGCTGTCCGTGCCTGCAAGTGGTTTCATGCACCAGGATAAACATTTACATGTTCCCATACAAGGACACGAGGACTTCAAAAGCCCCAGCTCACCTACGAGCCGTGGTGGAAGCTCAGTTCACCAAACCTACTGATTACTGACCGTTTGTCTCCCTGTCTCTACTGGGAGTTACTAAGCCTTTTCTTCTGCAATACTTGTCTTTAAATCTTTTGTTTCTTATGAGTGTTTGTCTTCAGGTTTTGTTGAATTTTATCGGGCTGTTAAACATGCGGGGAACATTTCAGTGCCTGCCTATTGCCACGTTGTACATACTAGATTCGGGAACAGATCCAACATTAAAGCCTTTCCAAGGCAAAAAGTGAGCAACTGCTCTTATTAATTTTAACTTTAAATGAACAGATTTGATCCTGAGTCTGAATTGTTGTTGAGGTAAGGTTAAGTTGGAGTGGTAATATTTTTTATTACATCAACTGGAATGACTGGAAAACGGGCACGTTGGTGACCTCAGTGGCCGTCCCTCGAGTCTCAGATGAAGTGCTGCTACGAAGGCAGGCTGGAGCTGAGTGCGGAGTGCTTGTGGGAAGGACAGCCTCAAATGTTGAAGAACTTTGTAATTATAAATAGCTCCAATTTATTACAGTCAGGATGCAATTAAAAGTAAATAACCCAGAAGATGTCTACTGGCACTGTAAACAAGTGGCTTTGCCTGTGGAATAGGATATACTGTGTTAAAGTTGGGAGGACTGCTGTAAGCTGAAATGTCTTCTTTTTAACCTTCGTTGTGAAAGTTTCTCTCTGATTTTTTTCAGCAGCCCTTTTTGATGGAGACTATTAGGGGGGGTTTTAAGTCTTAATCTCTACATGCCTAAGGTTTACGAGCAAAGTTACAATCCATTAGAAGCAACTGTTTCTTTTCTTTGCAGAATTAGGAATTAAGTTTTTTACCAGTACAGTCAGTCCATAATTTGATCTTTATGAGTTGAGGAGAGCTGAGTTCGTAAAGATGTCTGCAAATATTTGTATTAAACATTTCGCGCCTGCCCAGTTGGTCAGTCTGTTCACAAGATAGAAACCCACTAGCAATATTAGCCGGCTAGATCAGGGAGAACTTAGTTATTTGGCACCTGCAATACTCTACTGAGCAAAGAGGAGAACTGCAACTCCTCTCCAACTTTTTTAACTCACCTGCTTGGGATCTGGTATTTTGGCCACGCTTAAAACCTTTTAGCCTTTACACTTTCTGCCAGAAGCAAGACGTGCTATGTCTTAATGTACTTATTTAAAAGGGACGAGGGTGACAAGGGAGAATCATGAGGGAATCAGGAGAGAGAAAAACTCACTTTGAACTTTGGCGTTTGGATCTAGTTTCAAAATGTTTCCTAAGTGGGTTTATCTCCTGCGTAAGCCAAGCGCCAAGCCACCAGTCGCTCCTGCAGCTTGGGGACTCGGGTCCCTGCTCTCTGCCGCACCATCCCGCCGTGCTGCCTTGTGGAGCTCGGTGCCTTTGGGCGACAGGATGGGGGACGGCGAGTTTGCGGGTTGAGAGAGGAACCAGACTGCGCGGCTGCAGCTGCAGATAACACTGGCCTCACGCTCAGAGATATCCCGGCCAGCGGCGAGGGCTGGCGCGGGAGCTTGCACACCCAGCCGTGCAGCGGCCAGGGGCCGTAGCCGTGCACTGCAGAGAAGTGTGGTACAGGCGGGATTGGTAGGGGAGTGTCAGGCAAGAGTTCATCATGTTAAGCCCCCTTCTCACCTGCGACACGCCTGCGTAGGGGTCCTTATGCTGAACCACTCCCAGGAGGGAGGATGATCTCCAAAACCTTTCACTTTTCAAGTCTTCAAGATGAAAAAAAGCCTCAAGTCCATATTCATTAGCAGCTCTCACCATGAGAAAATGATAGCACGGCTACGTCAGTAAACGGGAAAAAGCTTCTAAAAAATGGACAAAGTCACTTCTCTAGTGAGTGATACTGTTGTTCCATCATCTTACAGAGACAAAAAAAAAATAGATGGCAAAAAATACCAAAAATGCAGTTGTTGCAAAATGCTGGCACATAAACGAATTGTGTTTAAGTACGTTAGAGTGTTCTAAGTGCCAACAGAAAAATATTAAACAGTCGGTGTGCTGCTTCTGAAGGCTCGGCCAGTCTGTCCGCAACTCAGGTCTGGCAGCAAATCAGGTCTGGTGATGAAATGTCACCTCAGTTTCTGCTAAATTGCACTCAGGACCAAAAGTCGTGTACAAACACTGTGTAATATTTGAAAACTGAAACAAACTCATTTAGTTAATTAGTTCTTTATTCTGTCTCGGAAATGATTTCACATAGTGCACTAGAAAAAAATGACGGAAATGCCAGTTATAATTTTACGGGTAAGGGCTCAGTTATGCAACACCCAAATATAAACTGAAACATGATACAGTTGAAGACACATCATATAGTATTCCAGGAGAACATATCCAGAATGTTTCCGTAAATGACCATGTGCATCAGCTGTACCAAGAAGGTTATCGAAGTCTGTGAGTGGAGAAGGTTTAAGAGTGTTTCTGGCAGAGGGTGTTGGAATCCTGATGTCAGTGGGACGCTCACCTTGGCTTCACGGAAAGAACATGTCATGCAGCATGTAAACTTCTGTTTACTGTTTATCTGAATCCCTGTAGTGACACTGGACACCACTCAGCGAGAGAATCCCGATGCACTTCATCTTTCTCCTCCGACACTTCTTTTTCTTCCCCCTCCTGCTTTTGCAGGGTTCCTCCATCCTCCCGTTTGCATTTTAACCCTACCATCGCGTCCAGTCCCCTCCTGTGCCCGCACTGCCAGCCCTGCAGAAGCAAATGCTGCTGCTGCAGGCAGCGCTGGCGCGGAAGCGTCACGGGCTACCGAAAGCGTATCGTACTCTCCTGTATCGTGCTATATCGAACGCAGCGCTGGCTGTGCCATCTGCAGGGGCCGATGCTGCAGGACCACCGAGCAGGGTGGAACGTGGCACAGCGCGTCAGGAAGGGAGGAGCTGCTGCTTCTCGTGGGGTCTGCGTCGGGTTCTGCTAAAAACTGTGTTTTCCCTTATCAGTATCAGAATGTACTGTCATTTTTAAAATAGTCAAATGTGATTACTGTGGTATATATATCCATGGATATTAAGAAAGTTAGAAAATCTGTGTTATTCCCTTTTAAGATCATTCCCACAGAAAGTTATTACTTTTGTAGAAGAGCAACTTCTTCTAATTGATTTTAAATCTGACTTATTTTTGGATAGCTATGTATCTTACAACATTTCATTAGGGGCTTGGAGTACCTATTTTAATTTCACATGCTGTTTTTCAAAAACACCTGGTGAAAATTTAGCTTTATCTGTGGAATCGTAGCCAGTGCTTTCACAATTTATTTGTAAATAGTCGCGAGTTAACAAACAGGGAGTTCGCGGAGTTGCACGTAGGCAAGGAGGGCTGGTTTGATACAGAGTGGGGTTTCCGGGTTGATTGGTCTCAGACTGGGTCACTTAGTGGCTTAGGACACAGTTCCTGAGGTTTGTAAGAGGGGTTGAGATCGGGCTGCCGTCCTTCTGTTGAGGACAATAGGGTCTTTTCTTCTACTCGACTGTCTAATTTCCTGAAACTGGTATGAATGTGGTATCTTTGACGTAATTACTGGCCAAGCAGATTGAGCTAAAACTCAAACGCAGGTTCAGAAATGACTGAGGAAGGAGGGCAGGGAGGGTGGAGAAGCTGAAAGACGCGCAGACACCTGGAAGGAGGCACGCCATCAGAGCGTCATTTCACAAGACTCATTTCCTTAAGAAAATGAGTGAAAAGATATTTAGATCAGTCAAAACCAAAAGACACTTAAGAATTTAAGAAGAGCTGCCAAAGGATGCGGGTAACATCTCTTTCCCTGGGTCTGAAACCCAGATGGAGCTGTGGGCAGGACAGTGGAAATGTGCAGGCATAGTGTCAGAAAAAGCAAGTTCCGAAAGAAACGTTACCAGTGCTTTTATAGGGATATACTCTTCTTCTAGACTGGGCAGGAAACAGCTTTTGGACAGTAGCAGATCTCACCTTTTTTTTCCTTAAAATGATACTTAGCAAGAGCTGTTTACTATCACTTTATGTTTGCCATTGAAATGACTAGAGATATTTTAAGGGGCAGTTTTCAAAACATCTGCATTTCATAGAATCCCAGAATCCCAGCCTGGTTTGGGTGGGAAGGGACCTCCCAGCCCACCCAGT
>VXBL01001987.1:133244-168294 GCA_013400195.1 Aramus guarauna | reverse complement strand
GGAGCGGGGGGATGCGGAGCGGGGGGATGCGGAGCGGGGGGATGCGGAGCGGCACGGGGCACGGCAGCGGGATACCCGGACCGTCTGCGCGTCTGTACAGCGGAGCACCTCCCGAGTTACTCCCGGGGAAGGAGGTGCGGGTTTCCCCCGCAGAGGCACGGCCAGAAAAAACCTGGCGGCGGGACGGCGGGAGGAGAGCGATCCTTACCGCCCGGCTCTTTTCTGAGAAGTAAAAGAGGTTTCAATTAGCGCCGGTCCCTTCGGAACCGATATTACCAGAAACGCCCGCATTTAACAAATTATCACTTCAAAAGTCAATTATCTTCATTGTTGTCTGTCCGTAATAATGGGAAACTCTAAACATTGTGGTACGTTATTTTATTGCTGTTTTGTCTTTCGGTAAGCGTTTAATTTTGTTTTTAATGTGGTGGGCTGGCTCGGCACCGCTTGCCAGCACATGATGAGGGTGCGAAGTCAAAGATTGTGCGTAGGGAACGAGCTCCGACAGCAGCTGCCTGCCCGCTGCCCCGGACCCGCGTTGTTGGGGTTTGTTTTGTTTCGGGTTTTGGGGGGGGTTTGTTTGTTTGTTTGTTTTGGGTTTTGGGGTGTTTCTTTAGTTTTTAATGCGCCGTGAGCGAAAGGGGAATTTTGAGTTTTTTCTGCGGGGAGTAAGGTGGTAAAATAAAGTAGGAAAAGTACGCTGTGCTGGAAGTCAGAGAGGCAGGGGGACGAGTAGAGAGTCCCGGGAGCGAACTGAGAAGCAGGAGGGGGAAGAAACCGAAATGCGAGGGCTGAACACGCCCGTCTCCATGCAGCTTTTTGGATGCAGCCGATGTTCTGCCCCCCCCCTCCCCGCGCTGGAGCCGGGCTCCCCAGCTCCGTCCGGCCCAGCCAAAGCATCAGATGAATTTCGCTTCAGCATCTCCCCGAGTCAGACCTTCATTTGCCGGAGCTGGATGGAGACGCTCCCTCCCCCGGGGCCGGAGCCACCTCCCCGCTCTGATCCCAGCCGCTGCCCGGGGCAGCGCTTGGCTGCCAGCGGAGCCTTCACACCTCCGGGACAGGCTGGCTGCTCCCCATCCCCGTGCCTTGGCTTTTTTCAAGCGCGGTTTTTGCACCCAGGCTTTCACGCCGTGTTTACAGCCCTGCGTTACCCGATGGAGCAGGTCACGCAGTCCCAGACTGAGCTTGCTCCGTCTTTGGGACGCGGGCTGTGTCCGCTGTGTCCATGCCTTTGGCCAGTTGTCGTTGTTGAACCCAGTTCTGAGTTGTACTGCACGAACCCGATGTTAATATTTTTTTCCTCATTGGAAATTCATGAAATCAGAAATGCTGAATCATAAACTGATTTTATGGAAAAAGTTGAGCAAAGAAATCTCGTGTTATTTCAGCTTCCTCCTCTGTTAGTGATTACCACAACGTGCAGGGGCAAAGGAAGCAATAAAAGTTTTATAGACCAAGCTTTCAAGAAAGGAATATGTCTTTCTTTTTTTTTTTTCTTTTTCTTTTTCTTTTTTTTTTTCGAGTTTGCATTGAGGGAAGCCAGGGTGAAAGTTGAGAAAGGTTTAAGCTGCACCTCCGATGTGGACGCTGATGCCCTTCGTTTTGAGATATTTTTTTTTTTTGCAGAGTGCCAAATCTGAACTCATGAAGGTGAAAGACTAAATTGTTGTGATCTCTCTGTGTGCAAATGGCTTACAGCTGGGTTGAGCAAAAGGTTCCCGAAACTTTGTTCTTTCATAACCAGTTTCTGAAACGTCTGCGTTTTTTGGTCAACTTCCAGTATCATTTTCAGCTGTGAAAGAAAAGCATAAAATGGCCTCACACCTCCCTTTCCTTTCCTCATCAGCGGCAAACACTGACACAAATTAGTTTGGGGGTTTGTGGTTTTCGGGTTTTGGTGGCAGATGTACAATCTACAGAGTGATCTTACAGTGCAAGAAGCCGTTGGGTTGGAAACGTGCATCTTCAGGAGAAGGCTGCAACGGTCCTTAATTGGTCAGGTTTTTCCCGTCGCCACGTATCCCACTCAACTGCCTTGCTTCTGTCAAAGGCATTTAAATTTGTCACTGGTAAGTAGCAAAACGGTCCGATGTTTTGAAAACAGGATGCTTGGGCTCCACTTTGGTAAAGAAAAACGGAAAGAGAAACGGTATAGATAGGAAGAAAGCAAATAGACTCTGCATGCTCCCAAGCGCAAGAGCAGTATAAACAGTGACCTATCTTCCTGACCTCAGCTCTCGCCGAGTTCCTGGCCCCGCGCCACCCAAGCCAAACTACGTCATTTGAGACTGATAGTAGGCATGGCACAGCTGTTGCAAGTGTGACTCGAATTTCCTGTCTCCTTCCTGACAGACGTAGTTTAGAAAATCCAGAGTTGCAACAACAGCAGGCAGAGAGGGAGGCTCTCGGCATACGTGGTTGCAGGGTGATTCTCAGAAGTCCTGCACCAAAAAGGAATCGCTGGGGGGAAACGCCATCCATGCAGGACGGCATCCTGGCTTTAAGTTGATGGGTTTCGGATAAAACATGTGCGTAGACTTTTTTAAGCTGTGAGTTAATTACAGGAGAAGTGAGGAAATGAGCAGGTAATCTTACTGTGAGCTAACGAGCCTGATTGCACTGACATCAGTGTGAGCCAAGGGAGCTGCTTGCACAGTGGGACCCTAAGTCCTACGAGCGGGGATCCGACATAAAACTGGCAAAGAGGGCAACTCCGTTTCCCGGGTGTGGTGTTGGCTTCCCTGAGTCCTGACACATGACCAGAGCAGTACCTGATCCACAAACGGGCCCAAGTCCCTTGCTGCTCCAGCTGCAGGCTTCTGCTAAAGAACAACTGACCATGCGCTGCTGCCCTTAGCTTTCTAAATTAGAGAAAAAACGACCTGGAAGGCTACCTGGCTGCAGGGAAAGCAACAGACATGAAGGGAATTTATTTTCCTAACGTTACACTAATCTTGCTCTGAGCAGAGTATGGCCCTGCAGCTTTGCAATGAAACCAAATTACCTGTAAAGTTCTGTAGGCGCTCAGTGCTCCCTGTAGAAGCAGACCACGCATATTTACATTATTGTAACATATATGCTCTTTTTTTTCCTGCATATATCACCTTGCCCAGCTTCCAGCTCTGGCACCTGCTGTGTCTCAGAAGGATTTGTGCATCATGGGCCTGCTGATAAAGAGGGGGTATTTTCTCTCTCGGTGGCCACCCTGTAATGTTGCATGTGGCATTAGGCAGCTGTCCGCAGCCTCGCTCGTCCTGCAGCTGGAAGCGTAGGACCCCCTCGATTCTATTACCTAATACAGCATTTGGGATCTGGGGGTGGGCATGCTCAGTGCATCCCCCAAATCAGAAAAAGGAGCAAGTACTTTTCCCAGCTGAAGTGCTGGTCTTGCCAGCTCCAGGTTTTCAAGGGGCCATAATATCAGAAACGAGGGATGGAGAAAATGTATTATTTCTCAAGAGCTACCTGCCTGTGTGTGAGGGATCACATGTAAAATGGATTTATCTGAATGAACCTAAGCAGCACCTTTCCATCTCCTTGAATTAGACCAGTCTTATTTAGAGCTTTTGGCAGTCCATCAAGTAAGTAAATGGACAGATAACGTAATTTGCGGTCTGTGGGGATACTCTAATTTTGAGTAGACAGAGGCGTTATCGTCAGGGTGCCCGCCTTGCGCTCTTACAACTTTTAAAACCCACTTCTGTCCCCAGGCTGTGCCCTGGGGGGGCCTTCCCTGCCAACACTGTGCAGCTACAAACACTGCAGAGTAAATCCTTAAACTCTCTTCTGTCAACTCCTAAAGACTTCTCCGTTACTCCTGAGTGCTGAATAATGCAACTCAAATCTTGCCACTCAAAGCCGTTTTCAGCCAGCAGCTCAGGACAGCAGCACGATGGGGCTCCGCACTCCTATCTGGGTCACTTGTGAGCCAGAAGCCACTAAGACAAATAGAACTGATTTCATTTTGCTTGTATTTCAAAGGGCATTTCAGTCAGAAAAGAGCACCTAGCTTTCAGGAGACAGTGGCTAAATAAACATATGGACACTAATGTAAACTCCTGAGGTCCGTGGTGGAGGTCGAGCACGGCGCAGGGCCAAGTGCCAGCAGTGTATGTGCCGGGCTGCACAGCCTCCACGCTCTCTCGCCTGTCTTCTGCCCGTCCTTCAGCCCCCAATCTTGTCCTCTTTGTACGTGATGTTTCCCTTAAGCGGTGCCGAGCTGTTTAGTCTTTTGCTTGCTTTTGCTGTAACTTCCTTTGTTTAATATGCTTTAAAATAGCCGAGTGCCGCACAAAGAGAGGCTTGTTCGCTTGTGCTGCAGCCAGCGAAACAAAGAGACTTCCACGTCTCCTGTTTTTACAAGCCGGGATGAATCACTGAGCTCTGCACGCGGTTCCCCAGCCGCACGCCGGTATTCCCCTCGCCCGGGGACTCGCCTTACGGAAACAGGGATCCACGACCAAGCGCCTGGGAGAGCTCTCCGGAGTGCGTGGGCTGGTCGGAGCAGCCCCTGGCATTGCTCCGCAGCGGTCCCTGCAGAGCTGGTCACTGCAGAGCCCTAACGCACGTTGCCCGTGTCGGTTTGACGTCGGCAAGCTCCGCGGCGGTTAACTGTTTCTTAGGCATACAGCTGCTGTCTGCAGAGCAGGACACTAGACGATCATTAAGCTCGATGCGAACTGCGGTAGGAGCTGTTTATATCTGAGGTTGGGAATATTCACTCCATCGTTGTTTTATCTGATGGCATTTTCTTTGTGTTGAGGATGTCCTTGTCCTTGTTGAGGATGTCAGAGGGCACTGTGTTTCTTAAGGCAAAGCTACGCGTGGTGCGGGAGCCAGTTTTTTTAGCAGAGACACTTGGAGGTGGTGAACGGGAGGTTCCAGTGAAGCCTGCTGGGTGAGGAGGAGCCAGCTCTGGATGGTGGCTCTGCCCCAGACCCTGAAACCCCTCAAAGCTCCTCATGGATGTTCAAGACTTGGGGAGCTGGGTCCGAATCAACTCCGGTGTATCAGTTCTCATGACTATCATAAATGGACTTTTAGGGTAGCTGTCTCCATATCCATCCTGTTCCTCCTCTCTTGCTCTTCGGCCTCTAAAATAAATCATTCTGATTATATCAGATATGTCATAAGAGTGGGGTGGAATAGCGGGGCCATACATGGGTTTATTTAACAATCTAATATTTTGGTCTTGCGAGCCCTCTGGGCTGCCAGTTTCCAGACATCTTAAACTGATTGAAATATTAAAAATATTAAATAACGGAAAGCTGCACGATCGCCTCTGAAAAGCATCGGTACAGCATTAGGAGCCAGTGCCCCCGTCGGAGATACCCTCCTAGAGCAAAGTGACTCTGAGTGGCAGATGCTTTCTCATCTTCTGGAACCGTTGTGGTGAACGGGTGGGAAAAGCCCATACAAGGGAGATCCCACGGCCACGCACCGTCTGTGCTGCTGATGCACGTCTGGATAGCCGCAGCAGAGATGAAGACTTTGGGGGCTGAATTTTGGTTCAAATCTATCTTCCCAGGAGCCTTTCTGGGGAGCTACCATCCTCCAGGGCACGACGGTGCCCAGGACCTTCTAGCCTGTCCTTTAAACATTTCTGCTTGTACTTGAATGTGATGGGGTTTAAAGTGCTGCATTCTCAGACTTTTACGTTATAACAAATTAGGGTGGGGCTTAAATAAATAATAGCTCAAAGGCAGGTTCAAAATGAATCATGATTTGAGGGCAGGACTAGAGAGTGACTAACTGTTCAGAGCAGTGACCTCTCTGGAAGTGAAGTGAGGATACTGGAGACGCATGACATCTCAGAGGAGAAGCATCACTTAGGATGAGGGTGAGCTGTGAAGGATTTCAAGGTAGGATTTAATCCTCGGAGCAGTCCTCATCCTCACCCTGATTTTGTGGACCGGGCCAGTTTCCACAGCCTGACCCCAAACTCCTCATTTTTCACCTAGTTGCAGAGCAACTGCTTTCAGTGGGGCAGCTGGTGATCAAAATACTTGCACTAAATGAAACTTAATTGAAAGATGTTGTGTTATCAAAGCCAGAACATGTTGTGGAGATGTATTGGTTTGAAGGCTCATCCGTCAGAGCTCTTAGAGGGAGAGATTCCCCTGATTACAGCCTTCGCTCTGCGTTTAAAGCAAACAAACAAGAAGTGCCTCACCTTTCTGCTGGTTGAGCACAGCTGGGCAAACGCTACATAAAAATTATTCTGCAAATCATTTGCCTATCTCTATGCAAGAAGAAATTTTCATTAAAATATATTTACATTAATTAGTGCCTTCCGTATGGTTTTGGTGCTTGCATTAGGCTCATTTTCATCTTGGCAGGACCAACTGCCACAGGGGTTTTTTTGGAGGGGATAGTGTATTATAAAGCTACATTGATTCTTCCCAGGACTTACTATTTAGCCTGTGTTTTCTGAAGCGAACTGACTTCCGTCAATTAAAAGTTGTTAGAGTTTTTCTCATCATGGGCATCTTGGAAGAGTCATCTCAGGGCACAAAGTTATTTGAATTTTCCAAAGCCTGTTCTCCTACTCAGGTAAAAACCCAGCTGGATTTGCCTAAATGACGACTGCAGAGCCTGACTCAAATTTAAATTATATTTAAATTGCTGCTTCATACAATTAACAAAATCCCATGTTCAATTGCATCGCTCTCTTGTTAAATGACAAATGCTCTTCCCTCTCAGTTTTGAGCTGCTCGTTGTTTGGTTTTTTTTCCTGAAGATTGAGAATATAATCCAGGCACATTTCATCTGGATGTCCAGCATCTCCTTGCAGTTCCCCCCCAAGCCTCGCAGGAGCAGGGATGCCTCTGCCCGCTCGCTGCCTGCCCTGGCAGGGATGAGCGGCTGGGGAGGCTCTGGTTTGTGGGCTCGCTTTACACAGTCGTTCGGCTTCCTTTGCCACTCGAGGCTGCATCACTGTGGTTTGCATGGGTGTGACTGACAGCAGATTTTGGTCAGAGATCTGCAGCCTTCTGGAGCGCTATCTGCTCTGGAGGCCTCAGATGTTGTCAGCTGCAGCAGGTCTTTCTTTAATCAACTTCATGTCAACAAACAAGCTGCTGTAGGTTTTAATTTTGCTGTTGCTTCCTACCCTTCAGCTCGGGCTGGTACTCATCATCTCTTCTTCCTGATTTTCCTTTGGCAGTTAACATGACGAACATTTTTCTACCTGGTAAAACTATAAAAATGATTTTGCAGCACAAGTGGTTTTGCCTGTTTCTGGTTTTATTGGCTCACCTCTTATTCGAGTGAAGACTAAAAGCAGCGCTGGGATGAAAAACTGGTACGAACGCTCACCACGCTGCACTCAGCTGCTCTGGAAAGGGTGGTACTAGTCTCAGGAGTTACCTCTTGCCTGTAACGTACCATTTGCGTGGTCCTTCCTCCTTACAGTGCAATTCGGTTTATGGTATAAAATGCACCTTTCGATGACGGAGAGAGAGTGGAGTTCCCAGGGGATCGCTGGTCTGGTCGAGAGCTCTTGCCGTGTGCGGTTTGGTACTTACTGGTGAGGAAATTCATACAAAATAGAATAAGCTGACCTGCAGACTCCAGATAAAGTCACATGTATTAATTGGCTAGAAGAGACCTATTCTTAAGTATAGGATGAGCACTGTGGATGAAGCAGAAACCAACCTGAGCCTCTTCCAAAGGAACGCACAGCTCCAGCTCAAGCTGCAAACTGGGCCATACCCCACTGCCGTGGTTTTTCCGCCCGAGGAGACACATAACATGTGCTTTGTCACACCACGCGGCATGAAACTCTCTCAGTCCTGTTATTTCATGGCAATCCAGACAAACGTAAATCTAAACCCAGGGCTGTTGGGTACCAAACACAACGGTATCGGATGCACCGAGACTTGAATTCGTTGGCAATAGGTGCTGCAGGACTGTCCCGACCGAGGAGGTGGTAAGCAGATTTGCCCCTGCAGGGTACGACAGGCATTTTCTCCATGTGCCAACAAAAACTCAGGCGGGCACACCTTATAAACACATGACACATTCATTTTCAGGAAAGTAAACGGGGTGGTTTCTCCATGACCTTACCAATTCCGCAGCATCGGGTGGAGGGGGTTTTTCTTCTGCCTTACCAGTTCCCAGCAAGTGAGTAACGTGCCCCAGGCCTGCTTTTAAATAAGGAAATTCAGTCTCATTTCTAAGCAGAGCTAATTCACAGTGCTTTCCTTCGGCAGGATCCTATAGGGAGTTTTTCCTTTCCGGCATTTTAATGCAATTTGCATATTTTGAGTCTCATTTGTCTGGAAATGAGCTGGAAATGGACCGGTGATAACACTTCTGCTTCAGGTTCCACTTCATCACTTTTTAAGCCCCGTGTTGCGTAAATACGTCCCACCCAAGGGAGGTTCTGCTGCTTTCAGAAATGCCAAACTTTACGGGTAAAATCTGAATATTGTTCTGTCTACATCAGATATATGTTACTGCTTTCATGAGCAGCCACATGCTGATTTATGGCAACATGCTATTTATTTATCAACATTTACATTGTGGATTTTTAAATTATTCTAATAACATAAGGCCAACAAGTTGGTCATGATGTTACTGCTTTAAAGTCTTCCTTTGAACACATATATAAATCAACTCTCCTTTGATGTGAAATTGGAGATTTCATAACTGTGTGTTTACTTTTTGGTTTAAAAAATAAGCTGAGGGGAAAACAAAAAAAAACCAAACAACAAAAAACAAATAGTACTTTGTATCTCATTAAAAATAGTTTCTAGCACATTAAAAACTATATTGTTTTAGGAAACAAGAACTAGAAAGAGTTGCAAAAGCATTTGATTTTTTTAATGACTGATAGTTGACTGCAACCATTCCACTTTTCTTCAGGCACTGAAATATGTCTGCAAACTTTCTCCTTTAGGACTGATCAGTGTGAAATGGGCTCGTTTTTTCTTTAAACATTTAAATGCACCTTCCCATCTTCCTTCGTGTAAGTGCTTTAAAAGGAGATTTGATAGAAATTGTGAAGTAACAAGGACAGCTGCAAATTTGTTTGGCACAGTCCTTTCTGTAAGTGTTGTACAGATGAACGATCAGGTTACTGCTCCTGTAAAGAATTTAACTCTTTTGACTTGGAAACTTTATAAGAAGCGACAAACGAAATGCTCCGGCACTCCAGAATCAGCAAGTTTTCCCAGTGTAGATTGAGAAAAAGACTAATGAAAAATTACTTTCAGAGAGTTATAAGGTGGTCATGCCTTGGAAGTGTCCAAGGGCAGGTTGGATGGGGCTTTGGGCAACCTGGGCTAGTGGAGGGTGTCCCTGGCCATGGCAGGGGTGGGACTGGGTGGGCTGGGAGGTCCCTTCAACCCAAACCAGGCTGGGATTCTATTAGTTGCTGTTTGGCCTAGTTGCTGTATACACACATGAGTAATTTCCTTCCTGTGTGTAAATAATTTCCGGCTGGACTCTTGTTCCTGCTCCGTCACACGGGCAGGTGAGTGTCAGCTCTTCCCAGCTCCCGGTGCTGGCCATCCAATTATTCCCAGGAGAAGAGCTGCTGAAATGAATGGAGTTACTCCAAAGTTTAATTGTGCCTCTGAAACTGAAGTGATTTACCTGGGCAATTAAGCTGAGAAGGATTCAGCCCAGCAGTCTTTGCGTGGAAATCAAAGGCAAAAGTAACTCTCGTACCACAAATCCTTTTGTCCTAAGGATTTCTAGGAGCAGTGGAAGAGCAAGGGATGTAATGTTTGCGTCAGAAGGGTGGGTCGCCGGGAACAGAGTTTATAAACATTTTTACACGCTGGAGATCTGCACTGAGATTCCTCCATCAAAGTGTGGGGTGGGACCCCACTCTCCCTAGTGGGAGCCCTGCAGCATCTTAGCAGCTCTTTTATCTTGAAATTGCCCTCAGCTCCTGCAAATGACTAAAACTTTTTTAAGCAACCTCTTTGCATAAGGACTCGGCCTCAGGGAACCCCAGCTGGTATAAATCGACTTCAAAGGATTTACATCAGCAGCAGATACATCCTTCTGTCTTTCTTCTCCCTGTAAAGCACCGGGAACACCTCTGATGCTGTACTCCAAAGAGGAACAGGAACAGGACTAACAACAGGACTATCGCCGGAGCAGGTGTGGGGTTGGAAAGGCCAAGAACTATGTGTGCGTCTGCATGGCTCTCCCTAACCTTCCTAGGAAAGGAAGGGAGTCATCCCTTCCCTAACAAACCAGCAAGGTGGGATTTTCCACACTGAAGCATGGGGAAGATTTCCCACGTGTGGCTGGATGCTGCCACCCCAAATTGCACATGGTGGCCCCAGAGCCAGTGTGCTCCCAGCATGCTTTGGCTCCTAAATCTATCATAAATTAGGCCAAATTTTCTTCCTCTTCACAAAAATGAAGGCAAGCAAGCTTTGCCTGCAGAGCATTTGGTTAGGATGGGGTGAAGGACCAGCCGCCGAGCGGTTGAAGGAGCTGCCATGCCCTCGATGCCAACGCCAACGCCCTCCCATGCGTCCGCAGAGGTCCCCAAGGTCATGTCCCTGCAGAGCCTTGCGCTGGGGCCGGCGCTCAGCCCCACGCTGCAGCTGAAGAACTAAAAGCAAATAGTGCGACTGCCGGTGCAGAGAACGTGAGCAGCCAGGATGCGGTGTGGGAGCCAAGAGGGGAACTGTGAGTGAACTTTCCCAACGGTAATCAAGGAAATTACCGCACGCACGCACGACTGGAAAGCTGGAAAGAAACTGTGATTCCCTCTACCAGAGAATACATGAAAAAGGGTCACTGCTGGTAATCAAAGAATGATTCAATTTCTGGGAGATTTAATTTGGTTCAGATGACTTCTGCAGTTACTTCAGAGCATGCAAAACAGGAAAACTCCACGCGATGCGATGGCTTTTTCTCACACAACTCTCCAGATGGTTTTAGACCTCTGTGACTTGCTGGGAAGATCAGCTCTACCACCATGTGTATTTGGTTATGAAAAATTTCAGATGGGGCTTCATCTCATTTATGTTATCTGCGCTCTTTTCATCAGTTGACTGTGTTAATTGCTTGGCCCTGTGATCGGAATTTGGAGTAGAGAGAAGGGAGCCCCAAGCCCGTTTCCCGATTTTGAATCATTTTAAGGGAAAAGCCCCTCCAGTCGGGGTGGGCATCGTGCACCCGTGTATTCTTACGTGTGCCTCAGTTCCCATCTGTACAGCGAGGTTATCAGTTGTTATTTCCTTCGTAAAAGGCACCGAGATGATTATTAATTATGAAAATAACAGCACACGTCCTCACGTTGCTGATAGGCATTATCGTAATTGCTGAGCTGAGGGCCATGCTGCGCTCATGCACGAGCTCTTTAAAGCAGCATCACTTCTGTTTGCTTAATGGCAGAGCAGTTGGTATTTTCTCATTGCTAGCGTGCAATCTGTTTGTTTTACCCTTTGCTGTCAAATCGATTTAACGAAGGGATCGTTACAGCGGTTTGCACATGACATCAGTCATTGATCTGTGCAGAGAGGCAGCAACGTGCTTTCTCCCGCAGGCGCCACAGGCAAGTGGCAGAGCAGTTCAGAGGAAGCAGTGTCACTCCAGAGCATCCTGACATCAAGGGAAGCTCAGGAAAAATCCCAAATACCCGCCGCGAGCAGTGAAGACATTGTGATTACCGAGTGCGCCATCAGCATGCCTCGGTCCGTGCTGAGCCGTGGTGGTTTTAAAAGGGTATGGTGTTATTAAGTAAATCCTGCTTAGGTGCCAGCATCATTCAGACGGTAAATGGCAATAAACTTTGCAAAGCAGGTGGGTTTTCTCATAGCACTGCGGGTGTCTCGGCCAGGCTTGGCACCCATAGTGCTTTCGGCAGTGCTGTAATATTGCCGTCGGCGTTTATAAAAGGCTGCTGATTAAAAGTCTGGAAAAGTGAGCAAGATGAAGGCTGTTGGAGGAGATGAAGGGGACAGATTTCTGGTTAAGGATCAGATATGAGAATCCCAAGGTCTTTTATCTGTCCTCATCTCTGCTGCAGATGGCTTGGGTGACCTTGCAGAGGCCATGTAATTGCTTTGTGCCTCTGTGAAAAGGCAGCAGCTACCCTGTGTACTTTATGAAGCCAGTTGTGAGGTAAAGGTATTTTTTCAGATATTTCTCCACCACTTGGGATTATTTGTCTGAAAGGCATGATTGTGTAGAAAACCCGACTGATTCAACACGGCTTAAAAGTTGTTTGTGTGGTCTTCTGATTATGGTGTTTTCCTTGTAAAGATAAAGGTCTCAATCCAGGGAAATGTTTCAGCACATGCTTCGCTGTGAGTCTGTGGGAGTGCTCACGTGTTGGTGGCTGGTGCTTGTGACCAGCGCAAATACGTCACTGTGAGGAATGATAGGGTCAGAGCTCTCCTCTCCTCCTGCAGGCTTTCTCTCACTTGTTTTTCATTTTTGCTGCCACTCATTCTCCATCACTAAGGTTTCTCTTATGACTTTCAAAAAGGCTTTTGTCCCTCTTGGTCGGCATGAAGTTTAGTGGAGACCCTGTGAGCCAAAGCCCATGCCCGTGACCCAGCACTGTGGGATGCCCTCTTGGGCAGCCTGCATCCTTCACATCCCACCCTGCCCGTATGCCATGAGATGGCATCCTTCACATCCCACCTCATCCATATCCCATGAGATGGCATCCTTCACATCCCACCTCATCCATATCCCATGAGATGGCATCCTTCACATCCCACCCTGCCCGTATCCCATGAGTTGGCATCCTTCACATCCCACCCCATCCATATCCCATGAGATGGCATCCTTCACATCCCACCCCTGCCCGTATCCCATGAGACAGTATTTACTGGTTGAGTAACCCGGAAAGTGAGGCCTCGCTGTGTGACATTCACACTGCCCGGGCAAGGCAGGTTGCTGCAAGAGAAGACGTCAGAGGTGATGGTGGCAGAGTCCAAGCAGATAGCACCCCAACTTCAGTCTGCGCAGATAGCCACGAGGTAAAAGGGAGGTGGCATCAGCTTTCCACCTCTGATAATCATGAATTTAAAGAGAGAAGAAGATGGGTTCACAGCTTCATTTGCTCTATGGCTGAAAGGCTGAGCGGGAGTCCCATCTGGATGGTGCTGAGCAGTGGCTGGAGCCATGCCTGGCCAGTGAGGCGGGATTTTCATGGTGCTCAGTGCTGGTCCGGCAGCCTGGGCAAGCAGGGAGCTGCGGGCTGTGCCCGGGCTCTGCGTCTCCCTGCCGGCAGCCCCTGCAGCGGGGCCGGGGCCGCGATGCAGCGCAGGCTGTCCCCCGTGCCCTGCCTGTCCCGCAGCACGTGAGGAAGCCTCGTGACGTCATGCCAAGCGAGGCCGATCACATTTCATGAAGGCAATTGCAGAAAGGAAATAATTTTAGAGCAAAGATTGCACTTTTATTTTAGGAGTCCTGGCCGCTGTCGTGTGGCGTATTGCAGCCGGCAGTCACCAAGGACATCCTAAAGCAGTGAGTGCTGCGTGTCGGCGGCGATTCCTTCCTGTGATCTGTATCACATACGCAGTACAGCGTGCTTTTCTTTCGATTCGATGCTAAAAGGACAGTTGCAGCTTCCTAATAAAGTGATTGCAGTTCAGTTTAAAATAAAAATTAAAGTAATGATTAAATCTTGAAAACTGGATTGTGAATATATTCTTGTAAGAAAGAATTTATTAATTGCAGACTGACATAATAGATTTAAGGTTATTATTAGTTTACACCTTTTACCTGGAAAATATTTCCAGTTTGTAAAGGTACATTTTGCTACCTTGCTACGTTTTGCCCTTCACCATGTAGGGGAAAAAAATTACGATCACACTGAAAATGTGAGAAATTATGCTTTTAAAACCCTGCGCATGAATACTTGCTTTGAAAATCCTCAGACTCTGTAATGAAGAGGATTAAAACAAAGCAGAAACGGAGAAGAGACTACTGCCTACTTTTGACTAATTTAAGTATGCACAGAGCTTCCTCCATTTTAATCTTCCTTATAAAAAGATGGCTGTGTTACTAAAGCTGGCAGCCCCTCAGAAACCAGCATCATTTTTTTGTCGTACGGTTCAGCTGAGCAAGGCTAATGTGGAGTGGGGACCCCCTTCAGCCAACTAAGCAACCAGGACGATTCATAATTCATAAGTGCTTCCAGCCATCCAGCTGAATACATTTGGATTAGTTCTCGTTTCTTCGTGCAATCCCTGATTTCATTATTCTCTCCTGCGAGCAAATACACCCACATTCAGCCCTCCGCAAAGATGCTATGCCAAGCTTGGCTTTGTCTGGGATTAGCAACTGCCGGGCTTTGGGGATCTCTGCCTTTGATGAACACTGATTTTTTTTATTGACTGGGGAAGGGGGGTGTCCGTGTGCCTGAGGAGCTCTCCTGTCTGACCGGCGATTTCTCCGTGAGGATTTGCGGACGGTGGCGTGGAGGTTTCCAAAATGCCTGAAGCAAACTATTTGTTATCTGTATCTTGGGGTTATATTAAGGTGGGTTTAAATCCTGAAGGCTTATAAATGACTGGGGGGGGTTTGTGCTGTATTGCTTGGATAAAACCTCTATAAGGAAAACGTGCTTTTTAAATGGTTATTTCTGTGTGCTGTATGGTAAGAGCTAAACATATGTGTGTACTGTGCATGCGGCATACATGTATGTCATTTTTTTTTTTCTCCTTTGGGAATTCAGTGTTGCGGGATAAAATGATGCAGCAATGAAAATATGTGATTAGAAAACAAGGAGGATCGTAGCATGTATATCTGGGTGAAGAAATGCTTGAATCCTACATTTTACTGTCATGATCCAAGCAGATCTTCAGATTTACGGCTTATTTCTCCCCTGTTATGTTCTGAAGATCTGCAGTTGTCTTTTACTTGCATAATTCAAAATGGAGCAAACTTAGAAAATTCAGAACAAAAGAAGGCTGTGGGATGTGGAATTTAAAACCAATACAAGAATTTGATCTTTCAGAGAGATTACCTGAAATGTCTTCTCATTTGTTACAGTAAAAACTAATATGTGTCTTTGGAGGAAATTCATTTTACAGTTTAGCGTACTGAAAAGAAATCTCTAGTCATGATGATGCTGAACAGTATCTGAGTGAAACCATATGTCGCTGACACCATTGCAAATATCTCCAGAATTTCGCTTTTAACATCTTGTTTGTGGACTTGCTTGTGATAAAGCTGTATTAATTTGGAAGAGCATTCAGAAAAATGCCATCTTTGTGTGTGTTCTTCTCCTCCCAGTTCAAGAGGATGCTGAACCGGGAGCTGACACACCTTTCCGAGATGAGCCGCTCCGGCAACCAGGTGTCTGAGTACATTTCCAACACTTTCCTGGGTAAGGCGTCGCATCCCAAGCTTTCGCGTGACTCAGAGATAACGATTAACGGCAGCCTAATACCCACCAGTCGATACTTGCGCCCAGCTTTCCTTTGGGGCAGAGCATTATTTAAATGTTTTGATTTTTCACATTCAAAATGGATACGGGGAGGAAAATAATGCAGAGTTTGAATAAGTCTATCCACAAAAGAATTCCCTCTGCAAACCAAAAGATTTTTCTGCTCAGATTGAATTAAGCTACTGGTAGCTGCCTTATGCATTATTTGATTTTTTGTGTTGACCTTACGGAAAGGACAAAGTCACACAAGCCCAACTGCACACTCTCAGCTGTGCAACTACTGCCTCATACAGCAGCATCTTCCCCCTTCAGAGACAGGGTTCAGACAAGTAGGTTGAGCCCAGGCATTTCATTTATTAAATATTTGCTCAGTTTGCACCAGAAGTCAGAATAAACCGTAAAGAGAGTATTTTGCATGTCATTAGTTTTGCAGGAGCTCATAGGGCTACTGGCATGAATTAATCCTCTGTGTTTACAAAATATACTTGTTATGCAAAATATAATTTTTGGTGGTTTCAAGCAGCTTTTGAATTTGTGACCATGTGCGTGTAAACCGAAGCTTAGCACAGGACCTTCATATACGTATCTCTGAGTCCAACAGCTTCACATGCTGAGTGGATGTGGGATGCCGGAGCTCGTGGGGGACTCATGCCCTGCGGTTAAGATGGCCCAGAACGCATTCACTGTATGACACACAATTATTTCCATTAAGGGATTTTAAAGTGATTTCAATAGTCTGTTGCAACTGGAACTACTGCATGCATTTAGGACACATCACGTCATTAATAATCCATGTAAGTCTGTAGCTGCTTTGTGGGAATCTGTTGGCCCTGTCTTATCATTCAGCTTAATCTCAACATCCAGAACATGAATTAATACAGGGAATAGAGGCAAGGCTGCCTAGCTGCCAGCCAGCAGGCCACTTCTTCAGCTGGAGAGCCTGGAGCGTATACAGCGCGTTGGGGAACATGACCACCATGGCATTTTCGGGGAGTTTGTTGTTCATCAGCTCTCGCCAGTAGGCATATGTCTCTGGAGCAGGATGTGCTGCAGCAGAAATACCCGGTGTGGCTTGATACTGTGGACCTAATATAAAATTAATAAACCACACATACACTCAAGTTAGTGGAGTCTGTATCTCAGCAGGGGCTAATTAGCTGAAGCCGTTGCTGGTGCTAACGGGGCTCTATTATTCCCCGTAGTCAGGCTGGGTCAGGTAACTGCATTTCCCTTTGCAGGTCTTGACAATGGTCTTGTTCATTCCCATTCTGCTTCTCCTCACATATTCTGTGACGGTGATGTCCTCGCCGTTTTGCGGCAGTGTGAGGGCCACTCAACCACACGGGGCCCTGTTAATGCCGAGTGCTGCAGGGTCTCCAGAATGGGTCGGATTGTGACTTGATTGCTCACATTAAAAAGAAATGAGTAAAGCTTTTAAAAGGAGCATAAAGCTTTTTTCGGAAGTCATGCTGTTACATTTTTATGAATTACTTTTTCCCTCCTAAAATTTGGTTTAAAATTAAATGAACGCACAAAATAACAGGAGTCTACAACTGAGGAAGCTGAACAAACAAAAAAAAAGAAATATGTGGATAGAGCATTCATTTCTCCCCAAACAGTGTGGGTTAGATGGGGATAACTTATAGATATTAGAACCAAATAACGTGACTCCATTCAGTCTCTTGACTTTATGAAATGAGCTGAGGAAGGCACCGAGAGGCGACGTCCTCTGCAAAGGGGCCAGTCCCGCGCTCACCGTTTGGTCAGTGAGAGCAAGGACACCGGCCTTAGATCCGTATGAAGGACAAAGACGAGAAACGGTGCGTTTATCATTGGCCACATCACGTAAATGGGGAAGACCACGATGGCCTTTCAGCACGAGCCCTTTTCTCAGGGGCGAGGGTGTTGCTGCTGCCACCACTGTGGGGACGTGATTTAACAAATTAGAGATTTGTTCAAGTGCGTCCATTTTACGCTGCCTTAGTGTTAGTCATTGCTAAGGAGATTATATAGAGGAAAGTCCTTCTGTTGTTCAGCAAAGACACACAAGGGAAACGCCATTGATGTCAGCTTGACTGTTGTTGTGAATAATGGCTTCCTCCTTAATTGCAGCGTTGCAGACACACTGGTAGTTCTTATTTCAGAGTTTTTTAATTAAGCCAAGGCAAAAGTAACTAATGTCTAGATGCCTAGTCCCTCCAGAGGTCCTCAGAGATGCAAAGGTGCAAAGAGATTGTAGTAGCCTTTTCTAAAAGTTCATGAAAAATTGGTTAGTATGAAAGTAATGAGCCACTGTATCTCCCTTTTAATGCGGCAAATAAATCAGTTGTAAAGGCAGTAAGTAGCATATGTGGATAGATTTATTTATTAAACACATCTCCACAGCCAGGTGCCCCACTAGGAGCCGACTTGATGCACACTAATATTGTTATTATCTCTGAGCTTGACAACAGAGATGCAGCCCGTGCATTGTATGTTATTCTATACGTGTTTGTAAAGGGCAAACCTTTAATAAATCAGTGACACCGATTTGTTAGTGAGTTGGTGTTTTAAGAGTGAGGGGCATGGAGATGGGTTTGGCCCTTATAAATATCAATGGACTGAATGTGCAAATACATGCTTATGTACTTTACTGAGGAAAAATGTATCGTTTGAATATATATTTTATTTTCCCAAACATAGGTAACAAAAATTAATTCAGATCTAGCTGTAAGCAGAACCTGGTGCCCTTCAGGCATGGAGAGCTAGCTCCTGGACGTGTGCTGTGTCCCCAAGTGATGCAGCTTGAAAATGGCTACGATGAAAGCAGCCGGGCACTTCATGTCCCAGCAGGGCTCCCTGGGAAGGTTCAGTCTTGCAGAGGGGAAACAGGGGTTATGTGGCTGCTTTGCTTTGATTTTGGTGCGTTTCAGTCCCAAAATTAGAGAAGCCTTTCCCCAGCAGAAACACCTGGGTTTGAACTGGTACGCACAGTCGCTTAATCAGCTTAGGGTTGATTTTTGAGGGGTGTGATGGGTGCTCGCCCTGCGAACGATGTTGACTCATTGCACCTTTATCTGTTACAGACAAGCAGAATGATGTGGAGATTCCTTCTCCCACCCAGAAAGACAGAGAGAAGAAGAAAAAACAGCAGCTCATGACACAGATCAGTGGAGTGAAAAAATTAATGCATAGTTCAAGCTTAAATAACACCAGCATTTCACGATTTGGTGTGAAAACGGAAAAGGAAGACCACCTGGCCAAGGTATGACAGATTCTTGCAGTTCTGGGAGAATCGGTATTATCTGGAAGCCACGGGTGGACTGCCCCCACCTCGTAAAACTGGAATCAGTATCCCTGAGGTGGTGTGGCCATTACAAATGCTGTAATTAATGGTATCCGGCCCTAGCAGCATATTCTATGTTCATAAATGCCTCGAAAATATCCCTAAAATAATTAAATAAATGTGATGAAGGCTGAGGAGAGCAGTTATCAAACACAGGAACGTATAACAACGCTATGTCCAGCAAACTGGCTGTGGGGCCTTTCTGTCAGGGGATTTCTTCTTGCTACCTGGAAACACACATCACAAATAATTCCCCTGCCACGCTTTGTACAAGTGCTTTGGCATCAGCCCTTCACAGTTACTCTGTGTTCGTGTACTTTATTAGGGACGCGTGTTCATGCACGCACTTAATTACCATAATGAAGATTGAATTTGAATCTTTTTAAACTTTTGGAAAATGCAGCAGACGTGATGCAAGTGATAAATGCAGAATTGTCTTGAAAATATTGTAACCGTTCTCTTTTTGTCCTTTCGAAAGGAACTGGAAGATCTGAATAAGTGGGGTCTCAACATATTCAACGTTGCAAGGTATTCCCATAACAGGCCGCTCACCTGCATCATGTACGCTATATTTCAGGTTCGTGATTTTCTGATCAAATTTGATGTTCTTTTACGCCACGATTTTAGTTTCTAATTGCTTTCTGTGTTGTTGCCTTCTATAGTATGACATCCTTACTTGATATATGCATGTATGCTTGTACCATTGATTATACAGGAGCGAGATCTACTAAAAACGTTCAAGATCTCATCAGACACTTTTGTAACATACATGATGACACTAGAAGACCACTACCACTCGGATGTCGCTTACCACAACAGCCTCCATGCTGCTGACGTCGCCCAGTCCACACATGTTCTGCTCTCTACCCCCGCGCTGGATGTGAGTTACCTAATTTGAGCTACGTGCTTTGTGTTGGGCAGTCCTCATGTTTAAAGGTGGGAGGGCAGCTTAAAAGCAGATAGGAGAGAAACCTTAAGCTGAGTCTCTCACCAGGAGAACTAAGACTTGCGAAAAGCAGTGTGGTGCCGGCTCTTCGGAGGGCTCAGTTTACTGGGGGGGAAATCACCCTTAAGAAACTTCAGCAGCAGCTTTGCCTGTAACCTCTGTTCCATCGTAAAGAGCACATGCTGCTTGTAGACCTTTCTTCTGAGTAAATGTCTTGTCCTCAGAAAACGAATTGATAAAGCACTTTTTTTTTTTTTTTTTTCTCTAAAGCAGCCTTCCAGACTGTTAAGAGATAAAACTTAAGGACTTTTCTGACAAATTTCTCTTTTTCTTCCTAGGCCGTCTTCACCGATTTGGAAATCCTTGCCGCAATTTTTGCAGCTGCAATTCATGATGTGGATCACCCCGGGGTCTCCAATCAATTTCTTATTAATACAAGTGAGTTCTGTTTCAAATACAGTAATAACTTCATCTGAAAACTTGGAAACTAATGGAAATGCATTTTCCATTATACCGAGGTCACAAATTATGACTTTCAGACTGCATCGCTTTCTGAAAATATTGTGCAGTAAACTAGTTAGACATTTTGAAATAAAGCAGTAATTAAAATGAAATTCCTAACAAAGGAAGCTATTGTAGTACAATTTGCAAAGTGCCCTTGAATCTTGTGAATATTAGTACTTGCTAACGCATAATAATTCTGCCAGTCCTGAGTGCAAATGTTATCATTAATATAAGATAAATAATGCTATTGCTATTGACAACGGTAAAGCCAAATATTGTGGTTCATATTGTGTTCTGCAACAGGCTAAGCATGTATCTTGATTCCAAAATATGGCTATTGTTCTTTTTTGGATAGCGTGTTTGCAGGATTCATGCTTTCTGTTGTCAGTGATTCTGAAGCCCGTAACTAAGTCAACCAAGTACTATTTTGTTCGTTAGAACCGAGCAAAGGGCTGTTTATATTATACACATATGTGCTCAGATTAGAAAACCGCATGGTCTTGGCACACATGAAGCAAAAAAAGAGAACTTTCCCCAATTTATTGCATACAGATAAACATTGCAGTATGCAGGGCAAGCGTTTGCTGTTTGAAATCATACATTTCACGTGCTGGAGTCACATATTTGGGTTGCTTTGCTAGATTCCGAACTAGCCCTGATGTACAACGACGAATCCGTCTTGGAGAACCACCATCTTGCTGTGGGTTTCAAACTGCTTCAAGAGGAGCATTGTGACATCTTCCAGAACCTGACCAAGAAACAGCGTCAGACGCTCCGCAAGATGGTGATCGACATGGTATGGACTATGCACACACTGCTCCTCTTCCTAAACAAAAAACTGGTGTGGTTGCCCGTCCTGAGATCCTGTTTTCATTTCTGTAAAGGTATTGGCGACAGATATGTCCAAGCATATGAGTCTGTTAGCTGATCTGAAGACGATGGTGGAAACTAAGAAAGTGACCAGTTCAGGAGTCCTCCTTCTGGACAACTACACAGACAGAATACAGGTATGTCCCCCACGTTTCCTGGATTTTGCATATTTTCTTCAGGATTGAAGAAACCATGCTCCTGCTTTTACTGTGGCTTTTAAATGGACCATCTATAGAAGCTGCTGACCTAAATTTTCAGCAATCGTTTTCTTCTGTTCTGCACCAGAAAGAGGTACAAGGTGGTCCCATATCTTTTAGGTAAAGGGAATTATGTTTTTAACGCTTAAGCATGTTAGCACATGGAGCTGCAAACATGCACGTTCTGCTGAAGGTAATCTATAAGGCTGAGTTTTTGAGGGCTCCTGAATTTCCTTGCTGCTTTCTCTCATTTGTTTCTCCTGTCAAAAAAGTATAGCGAGGTTGCTATAGCATTGCAAGATTACAAGAATTTAATTTGTAACTCCGTACCTAAAGAACTCTCTCAGTGAGCTGAAATTAGCACTGTACAATCTGTTCCCTATATAATCTAATCCTTGATTCACAGAAATGACAAAGCAGTATTGGAGCAGGGTTACGTAGTTAGTAGGACGAGGTACGTCCTGATCTTCTCTCCACTTTGATGGCAAATTTCTTAAGAACAGACTCATGGGAAAACTCTCCTTACATTTTTATTTAAGACTGCTGGTGTTAAAACAGGTCACTGTTGCTGGCTAAATCCTTGCGGCCACAGTTAGTCAGGCACATTTTTTGTGTGTGTGGAAGGGATATTACTCATTTAATAAAGTAGGAGCATTTAACCATCTGAGAGCATGGAAGTAAATTTTGAATGGTGGGAAGCACCTGCACTCAAAAACAAACCTGTATGATGTAATTAACATTGCCACAACTGCAGCCCGTGTAAGTGTTGAGTTGTCTGAAAAACATACAGTACGTTTTACTTCCGAAGTGGACCACAGCAGCTAGTCTCATATACAGAGATGTTCATGTTTTTATAGGCTGTTGCATAATCGAAGAGTCTTGTGGTTAAATGTTCTGAATTAAGCAAGCAGATACAGCTTGAAACCGTCCTCTTTTTCCATTTGATTTTATGAGTTTTCTGATTAATGTAATTGCAGGTTCTCCGAAATATGGTACATTGTGCGGACTTGAGTAATCCCACAAAGTCTCTGGAGCTGTACCGGCAGTGGACAGACAGGATCATGGAGGAGTTCTTCCAGCAGGGAGACAAAGAGCGAGAAAGAGGAATGGAAATCAGTCCAATGTGCGACAAACACACAGCGTCAGTGGAAAAATCGCAGGTAATTGGCCATAAGCTGCATTTTTGTACTGCCTGAGCTTGTATTTTTAAAGCGGAGACAAAATTCATCTGCTTTCTCTAGCACAATTAGGCAAACAGCCAGCCGTTCCGAGGTTTGGTGCTGATTGACCCTGACATCCAGCTGCGCCTGAAGCTCATATAGAGTGGCGAGGCTGCTCAGACTCCTTTATGTACCCCTCGGCATCTCCTCATTTCCAAATGCGTGTTCGTCTTGCTGTGTTTGTGTCCCAGTTTCCAGAGTCAGTTGGTTTCCTTTTGCTTCCCGGGCTTGAAAAGTGCAATTTTGATCTCCCCTTCCTTCTGCCAGGTCTCTTCTGCCTTCACACCCTCCAGGCTCCTTAATTAGCACCTCCTAAGCCTACTGACATTGCACCCCGTGTTAGACCTTTATAGCAATGCCCCCCCCTGCACACATTGTGCTGCAGGATTCGGAGCTTCTCCCAGCTGAGATCCACTTCAGGACACTGGAAAAGTCTGGATGTCAGTTCTTACTCAGCCTCGTGTGGAACAGTTTTCCAGTGCATGATCTGGCTGGTTAAGTTAGAGGTCTGATGGAGCTCTGCTGTGTGCCGGCTGAAGTCAGAGAAATGTTTCTTTATATCAATACAAACCTTAAAAGGAGCTGGATAGATCCTTTTTTTTTTTTTTTTTTTTGAGATTAACTGGTTCATCCCTAGATTCATAGATGAAATGGTTTCAAGGTCAGATTTTGTTCTGACCTGTGTAGCGCAGGCTGTAAAATTTCACCCGGTTAGTCTGTAATGAAGCCAGTAATTTATGTTTGCCTAAACATATTCCAATCTTCATATAATGGTGTCTTGGTTGTTGTTTTTAAATGACTCGAGCAAGTCATCATCGAGGTTTTTCAGCTTGAATAAGTAACAAAATTGATGATAATTATTTCCAAATGTCCTCTTGGGCTAAGCCAAGTGGTTTCAAAATTATTCACTCAACCGCATGGTGATTTTGTTGGAAAAATCTGTCTTATTTGTTAACCTAACAAGGAGTGAATCCTTTGGCCAGGCTTGGCCAGAAAATGCCCATGTGCTCCGCATGTGAGCTCCAATTGATTTTTTTGTTTCACAGCTGCACTTCACAGAGGTTCAAAAATGGCATTTTTGCTATGCAAAAAGACCAGGAATTGAACAGAATGGCTACCATTAAAATCCCAACTAGGGGCAAAGGAGAAAGGAAAGGGGCATGTTTGTTCTGGAGTGAAACAAAGAATTGACTGGAAAATAGTATGCAAGTATTTCAAAGCTCTCGATGTTACCTCTTTACATCAACGTATTTTAAGATCGGCGCTCAGCCATCTGGCCAGCCGCTCCGTGAAAGATGACCTGGTGACGAAGTGACCGATCTCCAGCCATCGCTGCTGTGCGGCCCTGGAGCGTTTTGGGTGGCGGTGAAGCCATCAGCTAACCATGCAGAACTTTTTTTTTTCCACTTTAAAAGCGCTCCGGAACATGTGCTGCAGGAAATTTTCATCACCTTTTTGTTTAAGCTGCCTCAACAGTATGTTACAATTGAATGTTAATGGTTCTATTGACATCCTGTTGTGTCTGAAGGAGGCATGTGTGATTTCCAAAGCAAACATCTGCACGTTGAGTCTGGCCCCTCTGAGAGCCATTTTCCTGCTGCACTGAAATGTTGTCCAGCGGAGCGAGGAGAAAAGTGACACATTCTGCCAAGACGGAAGAATTTCAATCCTCTTTATGGCCATTCAGTTTTCTCCATCCTGGACGTACGTCCTCTTAGTCAGACAATTGAAAAATGATTTAGCTCAGAGCTTACGCGCCAACCGCCGGAAGGACTGACGGACTCGGCCGCAACCCTCACTATTTCCACCGCTGGCACGTCACTCCATGGGAGTCGGGCAACAGCGGTCTGTCCGCCTTCGTGCGGGAGGAGTAATGCTTGGGATGAGCTGACCTGCTGTCCGCACTCTTTCCAAAACAGAAGGAAAGGAAAGGAAATCTCTACCAGGGCTGGCTCCACAGAGAAGCACAGTGGCTGCTTTGGCAGGGTAGAGGAGAAATGCGGAAGTGTTTAAAGATGCAGGACGACGAAACAGTTCAGAATAGGTACAAACTACACAGTGTAGTAAAATACATCTAAAGGTCAAACTTCAGTCCGTAAAAGCAGGGACGTTCGGCGTTAGGACGGCTGCTCGCCCTGGGAGCGCTGGCGTTGTCCCAGCTGCCGGCCACACGCGTACCCTGGGGTAACGCCAGCGTTGCCACAAATGCGGCAGCCTTGTCCGTGCTCACCAGGGAATCCTACCCCAGACACAGCAAACTCTCACTGCGTAGCGTAGAGGCAATGGTCGTCTAAAACGCCTCTCTGCACTTACGGCTGGTGAGAGGCATCCGTCGGTGGGATGCTCTGTCTTCAAAGTGATGGCTTACGCCGACTCCTGCAGCGCAGGGACTGAGCTGCTAGTCGGGATGTTTAAAGTCACGCCTGCAGCTGGGGATGAGATTGGCAGCTCTGTCGCTGGCTCCTGCTTTTAGTTAAACTTTCATCCGAGGTTTGATTTTGCACAAGATGTCAAGCCAGTGCCCCATTGTAGGTGCAGCTTTGGGTATCAGAGGATTGTGTCTGAACAGAGACTGGGCTGGTTTGGGGACTTCGGGTATTTTGCTTGTAAAAATCACGTATTAACAGCATTTGAACTTTTTAAGACGCTCATCTGCTCCTAGCCGTTCCCTTCCCCTAAGAGTGCCTGTTCCTGTCTTTCTCAGGTGGGATTCATTGACTACATCGTCCACCCGCTCTGGGAGACGTGGGCTGACCTGGTGCAGCCCGATGCCCAGGACATCCTGGACACGCTGGAGGACAACAGGAACTGGTACCAGAGCATGATACCTCAGAGCCCGTCTCCTCCGCTGGAGGAGCGGGGCAGGGACTGTCAGAGCCTGATGGAGAAGTTCCAGTTTGAACTGACGCTGGAGGAGGAGGATTCGGATGGACCGGAGAAGGACAGCGAGAGCATCGGCTACTTCAGCAATACAAAGACGCTCTGCGTGGCCGACCCGGGGGCAGAGGATTCACAGAGGGAGGCGAACATAGAAATCGTGACAGAAGATACGTCTCCTGTCGACACATAATGTCCTGTACCTGTGTGAGTGGATTTTCGGCACTTAATGAGCGTGCAAGCAGTCTGACGGACTAGCCTGCAGCCTGGGTCTGAGGCCTGTGTCTAACATTGGCTGAAAGATCTTCCCAGCTACTTGAGATTGGAGTCAGGGTTAAAGATCGTGTAGTGAATGATTGCTCAGGAAATTAACAGGTGATTTACCTTGTGGTTTAAGCCTTGTCAGCTAAGAGCATCGTGTTGTCCTGGAGCTGGCTTGGGTCGTGACTGAAGAGTAAATGACACACAACTGAGAGATTTTATACTGTTAGTTTTGGAATTTATACCAGTTAGACTGATAGAAACTACTGATTAATAACTCTCCATATAAACCTGTCCACCTGACCACCTGTCTGCAGACCTGTGTGCCTTCTTTGTAAACACTTTCATGTCTTTTCAAGAGTCTATTAATCAAATACATGGAGTTTAGTATAAAAAGCGACACAAAGTGTTTCAAAATTGACGGATACTTTTTTGATTCTTCCTGTTACAAGAAGCAGTCTTCCTTTTTTCATGGGCAATACCTGTCACTTTATTGCAGTTAATCACTTTTACAGGCTAAATAGAAGGGAAACCCTCTGTTTTGCTTTACTGCACCTTTAATCATCGTCTTAATACCCCAGGCGACCCGTTTAAAGTCACTTCATGCCATCGTGCACCATCTCTGTTCGCTTGCTAGGAATAACCCTGGGTTTTCCTCAATGGGGTTTTATTTTTGTCGTGCGCAGGATAGAGGGTAGTTTGTTTCCATGGCACAGCGCAGTACATATATAAGTAAGCGTGATAAGGCAGCGTGTGACGCGCGTTCTCCCTCGGCAGCTCCTTGGCTCAGTGGAAGTTGCACGCTCGGGTATTTGTGTTTCTCTCGCCTATCGTTCACGTTTCCTAGGTTTAGGTCCACCGTCCTCCTCCTGCACTGCCTTGAGCTCTAACACCTCCATTACTGTTTATAACAGTGTATTTATTACATAATGTATATACTGTAATGTTTTGTAAGTTATTAATTTATATGAATTAACATCGCCTGTCGGCGGCGGCGTTAATTATGTAGAAAACTCGGAATAAGAGTTGCCTTTTTTTCTTGTAACCTTTTGTATTGCATAAAATCCAAGAACCTGAACATAGCTGAAGAGACAGACGCAACCCAGGAAGGGCATTTGGGTGGCAGCCGCCCGCGGGGGGGTTTGGCTTCACAGCAGGCCGGGGGGGGAACCGGACCCCGAGGCAGCGGGAGAGTGCTTGGAAGTGTTGGAAACCTAGAGGGGGGCAACCCAAAAGAAAAAAAAAAACAAACACCACCACCCCCCCACACCCTGTGAACGGGCCGGCTTTTAAATGTCACGTTCCAATTTCTGAACAACCCAATGTGAATTTCTATGACAAAAATGTGAACTGATGTAATAATTGTGCTGTGAAACTTCTTCTGACAAAGCTTGTCCGGCATCGTGAGCGGTGTCAATCTCAGTTTGTAAAATATGTTTCAAGCTTTTGGTCCAACTTGTGACTAACTAGTTAATGAAAATAGCACAGTTGTGCATGATCAATGGGTTTGTATGTCTGTTGAACACTGCATTGTTCCAGGTGGTTATTTTATTGTTTCCAAAAGTTTCACACAATGTATGTTATAGTATTATATATTGTGTTCAGATGCATTCTTAAGAGATTTTTATATGAAGTGAATAAATGAAAGCATGACCCTGCCTGTGGCTCTTCGTGCTGATTATTTTATCGGCTCGGCGTGGGCGGTATCTCGGCCGCAGGTGAAGGCGGCTGCGCTCGCAGTGCCGGGCTGGGACCCGGCCGGCACCGCCGGTGCGGCAAAACCGGACCCTCCTGCGGCCGAAAGCCAGCGGACAGGCAGAGCCCTTCTCTTAGGAGCGGGAGGAGAAGGGATTCTGCGGCCGGAGGCCACGGACACCCTCTCCATCGTGCCGGCTGCGAGACCTTCGCCTTCCTGAGCGGCAGCCGGCGGCGCAGCGGGGCCGGTGGTGGTGGCAGCGGCGACAGGAAGGCGGTGCAGACAGGAAGGCGATGGCCGTGGCCGGCAGCGCGGCCTTCGCCCGACACGGGGCGGCACCGGGGCCAGCTTGCGGGCTGCTTTCATGTCCTGGTCTGACCCAAAACAACAGACTTTCCAGTAAAAAAAACATCCTGCCGGCAGGCGGTGGGGGGAAGAGGGGACGGTGGGGACCCGCAGCACCTCCCGGGGTTTCGCACAGCACTTTGCCGGGGTTTTAACCACTGGTGAGAACTTCTGGGTGGTGCTCCTGCCAATTTCTCTTTTCCAACACATTCGCCCCTATGCATCGGTTACACGCGCCATTGCTGGGGCGGCTGCGTCCGGCCGTGCCCGGCACCGTGCCCACGGCTCCCGGGGATTGCGCGGAGATGGGAAATGGCTTATCGGGCTGGAAAAACACGTGCAGTCCTGGGTGGAGAACGTGGCCACCGAGGACAGCCGGCGCGGAGCCGAAGTTGCAGGTGAAGCAGCACCCCAGAACCAGCCGACGTGTCGGGGGAGGTGGTGTGCCCACCGGGTGCTCTGCCCCGGCCCCTTCCCACGCTGCCCTCCCCTCCGCCAGCCTTCGCTCGCTTCCTTTCCTTTCCTTTCCTTTCCTTTCCTTTCCAGTGACCTAGTTCTGCCAGGCAGCCGCTTCATCGTCAGTACATGCAAACACGGTGGTGTCGCTCCGGCGCTGAAATAACAGCCTGCTTTCACTTCTCCTTCTCAGCAGCGGCACANCCTGCTCCCCCTCCCCAGCGCTCCTCCTGCGCTGCAGCCCCGCTGCCTCCTGCCTGGGGCTGGGAATGGCCGNTCCAACACATTCGCCCCTATGCATCGGTTACACGCGCCATTGCTGGGGCGGCTGCGTCCGGCCGTGCCCGGCACCGTGCCCACGGCTCCCGGGGATTGCGCGGAGATGGGAAATGGCTTATCGGGCTGGAAAAACACGTGCAGTCCTGGGTGGAGAACGTGGCCACCGAGGACAGCCGGCGCGGAGCCGAAGTTGCAGGTGAAGCAGCACCCCAGAACCAGCCGACGTGTCGGGGGAGGTGGTGTGCCCACCGGGTGCTCTGCCCCGGCCCCTTCCCACGCTGCCCTCCCCTCCGCCAGCCTTCGCTCGCTTCCTTTCCTTTCCTTTCCTTTCCTTTCCTTTCCAGTGACCTAGTTCTGCCAGGCAGCCGCTTCATCGTCAGTACATGCAAACACGGTGGTGTCGCTCCGGCGCTGAAATAACAGCCTGCTTTCACTTCTCCTTCTCAGCAGCGGCACAGAAAATGCTCCGATGGCAGCTACGTTGCAAAACTAACCCAAATCCCTCCTGTTTTCCCTGCGTTTCTGGGGTGGGAAATCCCAGTTCAGGTGTGGGATGGCTTGCTGGCTCAGTTTTCCTCCTTTCCTCGGGGGACAAGCACGTGTTTGGCTCCGCTTTACCGTCCTCACGTCCAAAATTCCCTCTGGCCCCGAGCACCCCGTGGGGTTTGCATGGTTTCCTTCAGCATCGGAAGCACGTCCGCGTGCAGGCAGCGATGCGGTGCTTCCTCCTCGCTGGTTCGCGGCCCCGAGGGACGGGGGGGGTGGGTGGGTGCCTGCTCCCCCTCCCCAGCGCTCCTCCTGCGCTGCAGCCCCGCTGCCTCCTGCCTGGGGCTGGGAATGGCCGCTGCTCCGATATCGGGGGGAAAACAGGAGGAAAAACAAAACCTGCAGCAAAACAGGGTGCAGAAAGTGTGCCTTTCCCGCGACGGGGCGGCTCCCAGCTCTGCAGCTGGGGTGTGCAACCAGCTGTGCAACCCGGGCACGCAACCAGCTGTGTGTGCAACCCAGGCGTGCAACCAGCTGTGCTACCGTCGTGTGCAACCGCAGCGTGCAACCGGAGACTGCAGTTGTGCAACCGGGGTTTGCTCTGCAGGCTCACCGGTGGTGGGGCCAGGAGGGGCTGGGAGGTGTGTGGATTTGATGGTGCGGGACTCAAGCCCAGCTGGGGGGCTCAGGACCTCCAGCCTGGGGGCCGCAGGATGAGAGGGAGCCCACACTGTCCCCTCCTCGCTGCCCACGTTAGTGGCAGACGTCACCAACAGCCCCCACTTCGGCGGCGGCCGAGTGGCAGCCGTCCTTGAGGACATAGTTTCCCGCTGAGGCCACAGAGCTGGGTTTTCAGGGGGGATTTCCAGCAGCTCCAAACCCACCCGCGGTCCTCGATCCTGGGCACGACCCGCTGTTCGCTCCAGGAGCGGAGCCGGCGCTTCCCGGCAGCGCCGGGACGAGGGTCCACAGAGCCCCCCGCTGCTGCCAGGAAACTTCTGACCCGGAGGTCGGCGTTGTTAATAGAAACCATGATGCAAAGAAATAAAACAAAAAGCCAGCTCTGTTGCTTTTTCCCATGGCGTAGAGGCGCTGTGCCTGCTCTCCCGGGTGTGGGGCTGGTTTTCCATGTTCTTTGTCCCCCTGGTCCGTAGGAGTTCGGGATGAGCGTGGGCATTCCCACCTGCCGTCCACCGCAGCGATGCACGCCGGCGGCTGCAAGCCGGTGCTGGTCCCTGCTGCGGCCCGAGCCGCTCCTGGTGTTCTCCACCCCTAAAAAATGTTGAAGAAACTCGGGTTTCTTCCAAGGAAATGCTTGGAGAATGCGGATTTCTCATCCGAGTAACAACACGCTGCAGCAGTTTTGTGCCGAGCCATCGGACTGGCATTTTGGGGTGTCCCGAGCCCCTCCCCGCGGGCCTGGCTGGGGACAGGGACACAGGTCCCTGCGATGGGGCCACCGGACGCCGAACATCGGGATGCCTGAAACCACAGCAACCACTTCGGGTTTGCAGCAAAAACACAGCAAAAAACACCTTTAGAAATGTGCTTTTATTGCAACGGGTGCTCGGTGCCCAGAAACCGAATGCTTCTGCTCACGTTTCACACACACACACACACACACACACACACCCCGGCTTGCTTCACGTCCATCACGTTCACATGGGGGACGCCCCACGTCCCTGAGCACACCGTGGTCCATGGGCCTGTGTCCCTCCGTGCCAGCCGGCGGGATGGAGCGTTTCCCAGGAAAAAAATCCAACCGTAAGGATTTGCAAAGTGCTGGCAGCGGTTTGCTAGCCGAGGAGATTGGGCTCAGAGTTCGCCTAAATGTCCTACGGGTGAAAAAAAAAAGAAACGAAAATCTGAAGCGCTGACAGTTTTGTAGTCAAAAACAGGAAGGAGGTGGGGGCTGGCGCACAAAGCGCGGATTTTATCGAGTCTGCGGTGCTGGAACGCAGCCCGAGGGCTCACGGCACTGGTAACCCCCGTGCGAGGGGGAGGTGGGCGTCCCGGTGCGGCCGGGGGCCCCCGGCTGGGATCCCAGGGCTGGCCGGGAAGGACAGGGCAGGTCGTGGCCTGGCTGATGCGCTCGACGTCATCGGTGATGCTATGGCTTCAGACGTGTTCCCGTGGTTTAACTCTCCCAGGAGGCCCTTTCGGAGCTGAGGGCACGCGGCGACACGAGGAGCTGGTCCCCGAGGGCTCCCCCATCCCCGCCACGGGACGCACCCCCACTGTGGGGGCTGCACCCCCCCGCCCTGTCCTGGGACACCCCTCGGCGTTACGGGGTCACCGTACGGCGTGACACCGCTCGGACTCGCAGCTTGTGCTGGTGACGCAGTTACGCGCGAGGGGCCAAACGCTGCCTTCGCTCACCGGCAGCCGGGTGGGCTGTGGTTCACCCCCCCCAACACCCAGTTTGGCACCGTTTTGGGGGGGCTGCAAGGGTGCTGGTGAAGAACTGACCCAGGGGGGACAGTGGGACCAGCCTGGGGACATCCCCATCCCCACGGGAAGCTTCTCATTGCAGAGGGGGGATTGCTGCGATTAAAAATACGTATTGCAGAAGGGGGGGGTCCCACACGGGGTCCCCGGGTCCCCCCCGCCCCCATTGCTGGGGCTGGAAGCAGCTTCCGACAGGGCCAAGCGGGGGGGTTGGGTTACACAAACCAGTTTTGGTTCATTTCTCCCTTTGCCCCCCTCCCGCCGAGCTGCCTGGGGTGGGCCCTGCCAGCGGCCCTGCTCCGGGGTGCACAGTGCTGGGGTTTGGGGCGCAGCCTGCCCCGTGGTGGGGTGCAGCAGGCTGCGTTCGGGGGCTGCCCAGGGGAGGGGGCACCGCCGCACTGCAGACGGGTTTCGGTCTCTGACAACGGCGGGGCCAGGCAGCCGTCCCCGGGGAGCGCGGGGTCCCCACGTCGTGGGGCTCAGCCCGCTGCAGCCCCCGCTGCCAGCCCCATCCTGCCTGCACAGCTGCACAGCTCCCATCCTGCCTGCACAGCTCCCATCCTGCCCGCGCAGGGCTGCCTGCACAGCTGCACAGCTCCATCTGCCGAGGCCCCAGCCCACTGCACAGCGCAGCGAGCGCGGCAGGATGCTGCGCAGCCGGGATGGCCGCTGCGGGGGACGCAGCTCGGACACCCGGTGGGGACCCGCACAGCAGGGACGCAGGCAGCAGGGATGCAGGCAGCAGGGATGCAGGCAGCAGGGATGCAGGCAGCAGGGCCGTGCCCAGCGGGGTCACGCGCAGCCAGGACACACGCAGTCGGGGGCCAGCACAGCTGGAGCCATGCACAGCTGGAGCCCCAGGCAGCTGGAACGGCTTATGGTGGGGCCCCAAACAGCTGGAGAGCTGTCCAGCTGTGGTCGCACACAGCCAGGGCCGTGCACAGCTGGAGCAGTGCAGAGATGGAGCTGTGCTACCAGGGGGGTGCAGCGCTGGGGGGGCCTCGCACAGCTGGAACGGGTCGCAGCTGGAGCCCTGCACAGCTGGAGCCTGAGCATAGCCAGTGCTTGAGCACAGCTGGATCCCCGCACAGCTGGATCCCCGCACAGCTGGAACCCCGCACACCGGGGGCAGCGGCTCCAGGCCGGACTTGGGGTGCTCACCTTTGGGCATCTCTCTGCCTTCTCTGCCACGTTGCACAGACGTTTCCCCGCACGCGCCCCTGCCCATTCCCCGCTCCAACGTGCCCCGGCGTCGCTCCCTCCTGCTCCGCAGCAGCTCACGCTTCCGCGTTCGCCGTGCTGATGCGCGAACGCGGCCGGCCGGACCCGAACACACCAGCCCCAGCCCAGCTGCTTCATCTCCCACCTTCGCTTCCTCCCACCTCACACGCACCACCTGCAGCTCCCACATTTTTTTCATAGGGTCTTACTGCATGGATCTTGCAGAAAAAGACTCTTTTTTTTTTTTTTACAAGGGAGGGATAGACGTTTCCTCCCTGGAAAAGCGGGCCACGCTGCTGGCGGCTGGAGGACGCATTCCCACCAAGTGTATTTGTGGGTGCTCAACCGAATGTGACACTGCCGCCCCATGGAAGGTGGGGAGCCACGAGGTTTGAGGTCGCACACCGGAGCAGCAATAATGCCGAGCGTTTGACTTCCATTCGCCGTGGGCTAGGGCTGGCCGTCGTCTCTGGCCTATGCAGCCGGGGCACTCACCCACGGGAGCAGCCCGGTCCGTGAGCAACCACCCCGTCTGCCGCACAATGCAGGTAAATCCTGCCGCAGCCCCAAAACGAGCTCTTGGGGCTGGGGGAACGCGCCCGGCAGCAAAGGTAGGAGCGTTTTGCAGCAGAAAGGTGCTGAGAATATTTTCAGCGTTGAAGGCACGTATTTTTTCCATAACATCATTCTCGGCTGAGCTCCTTGGGTTGAAACCTCCCCCTCAAAAAGAAAAAGGAAAAAAAAACCAAAATCAGCCCGAGGCGGGCAACTGTCAGAAAGCAGCAGCGGGGCTGGGTGGTGCCCAGCTGCGGCGCTGGGGAGCAGGATGTGCTCCCCGAGGGTGCCCGTGCCAGCCGCGTCTCCGGCCGAGCTGCACCCACCCGTGTGGTTTGGCCGGGCCCGTGGGGGTTGTGCGGGTCGGGGTCCCATCGGGGTGCAGCAGAGCCCCGCTGCGCCCAGGGAGGAGCGCGGGTCTGCTCCCGCCTGGTCAGGGCGGCTGGGGTTTTTACATAAAATTAATAAGCCATCGCGCCTGGAGGGAAACGTGCCACGTTTGGAATACTGTTGGGTTTGCAGCGTGCAGGGCAGCCGGGGGGTCCCAGGGCTGTGCTCACCCCCAGCACCGTGGGGAGAAAAGCCCCCCCCGAGCCGGCGCTGGGGCAGCGTGTCTGGGGCTCCTGCGGTTTTATTTTCCTGCAGATCGTAGGTAAGCTCGGTCTTGAACTCCGAATTTTTTTTTTTTTTTTCCCCCTTGCTAATTGATACTCTAATTAAGCTAATGCTCAAACTACGGGGAAGCAGGGAACAGCGCAGGAGCTCGGAGCCTGCTTTTATTTGTGCCGATGTCTATCGAGGCAACGGTGTCCAAACACGCAAAGTTTCTTTGAAACGCCCACAGCCAGCGCCGTCCCCGTAGAGTTCATTTTACCTTCGAAAGCTGACGCCCCTCCACGTGCCGCCGAGCCTCCCTCTGCACCCCTGGGGCGCAGCGCTTCCAGGGAAACGAAGGCCTCTTTGGGCAGAATGGGATGAAATGGTATTTTCGGGGCATGCAGCGGGGTCCCCCCTTCCCGCACCCGACGGGGACCCTGGCTGCAAGGCCAGTGGGGTGCCCCCGGCCCGGCGAGGCGCGGGGAGCTGGGGTGCGATGGTGACCCCCCCCTCGGGCTCGGGGACACGGGGAAGCCCGTTCCCTCCTGGAAGTGTGCTCGAGGCTGATCAGACCCCAAACGGGCTGGGTAATAGGACCAGGCGTGTGGGGTGAGGTGGGGCTGCCGGCGGCAAACCCCCGCGTCTGCGGGGCGCACCAGGACTTTTTCGGCGATCCGGATTGCCTTCTTTTAACAAAAAAAAAACCCCCAAAACAAACCAAAAAAAGCAGTTAATATTCCCCGTGCTGTCTCTTTTCTGACCAGTTGGGCGGTTTGTCCCTTTCAGGCCCAGAACGGGTGACCACCCCGGGGCGCGCAGGGCTGCAGCGGGTGGGAGCGTCCCCGGGCAGCCCTCAGCTGCGCCTGTGGTGCTGGGGCAGCTCGTTAACCTGATTAGTCCCTGATTAGCCCCTGATTAGCCCCTGATTAGCAGGGAGCTGGGCTCCTGGTGTAGGGGAGGTTGCTGAGAGGAAGAGGAGGGAGCAGACGAAGGTGGGTTTGGTGCGGTGTGCGCAGAAGGCGTCCCTCCTGCCCGGGTGGAGGTGGGTTTCGGCGGTGCTGGTCAATGGGCATTTCCGAGCTGGCAGCTCCGCGGTTTGCAGCGGTGCGGAGCGGGAATGCGGCCGGCTGGGCAGAGCGGCTCGCAGGGTGTGTGCGGGGCTCCCATCCTGCCCTGACACCCCAGGGCGCAGCCTCGTTACCTCTGTTTACGTGATATAGCTATTAAATAGGGCGGGTGGCTCGGGCAGCGTAAAGTCGCTCCTCGAGCGTGCGGGTTGTGCGTCCGCTCCGCCGACACCCCCGTGCCGCGGGGGCACCCGCTGCTGCTCGCTGGAAGGGCCCTGCGTGGCAAAATGTGAGTTTTTGGGGGGCACCGAGCGGGGC
>VXBL01001987.1:98060-127016 GCA_013400195.1 Aramus guarauna | reverse complement strand
TTAAATAATAATAAAAATAAAAATCCTCCCCTCCCCCTAATCCCGATCGAAGCGAAGCACCCTGCCCACTGCCGGCGAGCTGGCAAGCTGGCGGATGGTGATATAATACCGAGCCCATCAGATTATTTGCAATTCCATCCCCAGCCCTGCGTGGGCAGTTCGGGGGGTGCAGGCGCCCGGTTAACCGGCAAAACCGCCGGCTCCTCCGGCTGCCAGCCTGGGCAGGGACCGGGAGCTCAGGCCGGGATGTGCTGGTCGGCATTGGGGTCCTTTAAACATTATTATTTTATCCTCGGCTTGGAAACCCGCTGTCTCAGCCCGGCGTGATGCACAGAGGATGGATTTAAGCGTTATCCGCCCGCGCAGACCGGGGCTGTGAAGCCCGTCGATGATGGATGGGGTTCTGTGGTTTTACAGCGCGGCTGTAGGGATGAGCGTCTTTTCAGTAGGAAATGGGGATATCTGAACTGAAGGAAATTTTTGCCATGTAGTGTCACTGGTTTGCCATGTAGTGTCACTGGTTTGTGGGGAAGAATGGGGGAGGGGGGGGTGTTGGATCGGGGCTTACTGGAATAAAAAAGGAAATGAGAATGGAATATGGGCTCCAGGCACAAGATACTTCAGGGAGCGTTGTGAGACTGTGCGTGTGGGAAAAGCCCCTGGGCGTTAAAGAAATTTTTACATATGGCCGAGACAAATGACATAGGTTAAGCTCTTTTTTGTTTTTTAATGTATTCTGGAGCAAGATGCAGGGAAAGGAAGACTTTTTAATTTTAATTTATTTATTTTTTTATTAGCAGAACAGATACTTCAGGGCCAACAAGATCGAATTTTTTTTTATTTTATTTTTTTACGGCCCATTGGCCGAGGCAGACGGACCAGCGGAGCCGCATCCAGCGCCGGGCTCGCGGCGCTGCCGGCATGTTAACCAGGCGGCTGCCCGGCCCTCCCCGAGATGACAGGCAGAAATCGGGCTGTCCCTGTCCGAATTAACCTAGAAAGACATCAGGCTCCGTGTAACCAACAGTTCTTCTATTGACTTAAAATATTTGCCTAACCTTGGAAATTCCGGCGCTGTCGTGGCCGTGCGTGACCACCCGGGAATCGGTGCTTACTCTTTTTTTGGATGCTTTGGTGTTCAGGAGATGAGTGGTGTTGTCCTTTGATGTGGGGAAATGCCTTCGGTGTCTTCTCTAACACCGAGGAGAGTCGCAAGTAAAAGAGATTTTAATTTTAGGCCATGACATCAAACTCGTCGCGCCGTGCTGACATACGTGACACGTTGGGAGCCAGGCGCGCAGCCTGTGCGAGAACAGGGCGTTTTAGGGAAGATGTCGGTAACGACGCGGTCTCCCTCAAAAAACGCCCTTAATTCTGGAGGAATTAACGTAGATAAATTGGAGCTGGCCTGCTCTGATTTTTGGTTTGTGTTATTTAACTAGTTTTGAGGCTACGACGCGGTCTCCCTCATGGGTTTTTTGTTTGTTTGGGAGGGTTTTTCTTTTTTTTTTTTTTTCCTTGAGGATTTTCGCCTTGCCCGGGGAACGCCGCTGCGCGGGAGCCTCGGCCGGTGGGTGCAGACGAGGGCTGGCGGGGATGTCCTGCCCCGCACCGGGGAGGTCAGGCCAACGCAGAGGCAGAATCGCCTTCTGGGAACCAGTCTTGCATTTAAAAAAAAATAATTTTAAAAAAAAAAAAAGGAAAAAAAAAAAAAACCCAAACCCTAGCAGTAAAAAGTTCCCCCGTTATCTGTGACTTATTAAACTGCTTAACGTGTTGTTCCCCGACTAGCTAATGCGTACGGGAACCTAGAATGGAAGTGAGAAAACTAGAAGAAATAATTACTGCTTTTGATGAATTTTTAAGCGGCTGGAAAGTGGCTCCGTTTGTGGAAGAGTGAAACTTTTGTGACCAATATCCAGCTGGAACGCTGACACCGTGCAGAGGTGCTTTGTTTTAATATAAGAACGCTTTGGAATGCGCTTAGCTTAATTTGAGGTGAACCTTTTAAACCTGCACAAAATACCTATGTTTACCGCAGGGAGCTATGTTAAAGGGGTTTTATTACCCTTTTAAATCACTCGTCTCACCAAAATGTTGGATGCTGAGGGTGGAGCTCGGGAAGGAGCATCACCCTCGGCTGGCGGGATGGACCTGGCTCGGCTGGTGGCTTTGGATCCTCTTCTCGGGGAAAAGAATTTGGCTCCTTGGGAATGACGCAGGATGTGCGATTTGTTCTAGTTTGTTCTGAACCGAACACGGAATATTTTCTCTTTCTCCTGGTAGATGGGGAGAAAAAGTGCTGCTTATTCACCGTATGCTTAAAAATCATGATATTTAAAAAAAAAACCCGAGGTGCGGATGCTGTCTCAGGAAAGCAGCCCTTGCTGGGAGGAGAACTGACCACATGGCAGACGGTCTCTGGACCACCAGAAGCGGGTGGTCCCCCACCTCCGCGGCGGCAACGTGGACCGGCGTTGCCATCGCTCGGCGCGTTGGGGATGGCTTTGCTGTGCTTGGCCTCGCTCACGCAAGTGGGAAGTTGGTGTTGGGGATGGGGACCAAAATCCCCCCCCCAGCTTTGAACTGACAAAAATAACTTGTGGGCGAACTGTGGTGTGTGTCGGCGCTAGGTCTGGGACCCAAACCGCTGCTGGAAAGGTCCCACTACGTGCTGGGAAGGTCTCTGCATGTGTGGCTGTAGGTAGGAGAGGTATTTAGATCATAGAATCATAGAATCATCTAGGTTGGAAAAGACCTTTAAGATCATCAGGTCCAACCACTAACCTAACCTTGCCATCCCAAAGATGTTCCCTTTGGTTGTAAAACATCTCACCAGTACTCAGAAGCGCACTGGGCCTGTCATTAAGGTAAACATCCCTGCACAAGAACAAGTTTATCTCCTTTTTTTTTTTTTTTTTTATCCATCTGTTGCATCTCCAGCGTACTGAAGGTGTTTTATACAGCTTAATTAAGTTTTGAAATCGCTGCTGCAACACGTCACTGAAGCCGGAAGCTCTGTGATGTTCGGAAAGATTAGCCGACCACGTGGCTGGTGGGAGCAGCCGTGGTTAGGTTGGGGAAGGCAACGTCTCCTTCCATGGGAGACAGTGCCTGCGCTTCTCCAGTGCCCAAACCAGACCTTTGCTGGGGAGAAGCTTTCCCGGAGTGGAAATTGCTCTGTAACTCTTCTCCCGGCTTTTTTGCACGTGTTTCTGGGGAGTTTGCTCGCTCTGGGAACTTCCGTGGGTGGCTGGTCACATCCAAAACGGCAAAAACTTTCCTGCCTCATCCTTTAGCAATGGTTGTCTCCAGGCCTTGTGTGTTCATGGTGCTGAACAGGTAGTACTGGGACCAGAGGCGTCTAATGGCACATAAAAAAGCCTTTTTCTTGATTAGGATAGAAAATTGGCTTCATTATATTTTAGGTGGTCTTGTTTCAGTAAATGGTGCATTTAAACGTGCTTAGTGTTGGCCGCGTGACTTGGCAAGGAAATGACCTGGTAGGGCCATTCGTCTTTTATTTGAGGAAGCCGACAGCAGGTTTGAGGCAGTTAACATCAATCCAGGCATGGATGGCAACTCCATCCCAGCAAACGCACGAGGATGTTAACGCCAAATTAGGACCTGTATCTTCCAGTAGGTTGTTTGAGCGGTAACCCATGACCGAGGTTGGGTTTGCCAAGAGGCTCAGGGCTTGGGCGTGCAGGAGCACCTCCAGCCGTGTCCTGAGATGCAAAGGGGACTTTTTCAGACCTGCTGGAGCTGCTGCCTAACCGACAGACCTGACGCTGGTGGGGAAACTATTTTCTATTATTATTATTTTTCATGAATGCAAGAGGAGATCATGCTTGACCCTTCTGTTCTGCCCTGCATGGCACCGGGCGATGCTGTCCCTGGGCCAGCAACTCGGCTCTCCTTGTAGTCCAGGGTGGACACAGGGCTGGGGACATTTCACCACTTCTCAAATGCAAAGGCATGCATAAAGCCTTTTTTGGGGTGTGTTTTGAGAGCTGACCCTGCCTGCAGGTGCTGCCTGCACAGCAAGATATTGAGGTTTTGAGCTACCAAGGATGAGGCATGTGAAAATGGGGGTTTGGGAAGCAAAGCATTTGCAATAGAAACTTCAAGGAGCTCTTTAGCTCTTGGTTTTGTGGGTACAAAAGCAGGGGATGTGGCCGTGCTCTGGGGAGGGGGACGTGCTCCCACGTTCCATCCTGGGGCTTCCAGCAAAGTCCTGCTTGCTCCGGGTTGGAGCCGGGCTGGCCAAACTGGACCCCGAGAGCATCCCCGTCAACTTTGAATGAATTTGTTCAGCAGTCCTGAGGTCAGCCAGCTGAACGGGTTGCAGTAACAACCTCTAGTCTACATGGGGTGGGGGGGAACCCCTTTTTTTCGGGCATCCAAATCCTTCCCACTGAGCTGGTGTGGGTTTTTTCCAGCTCCGCTCCACTGGCACTGTGTTTCTCCGCACTAAGGGAGGGAAGGGAGAAATGGCTCCAGCTCAAACCAACAACCACCGAGTAAAAGTCCTCACCCAAACTCTAGAAATCTGGGAAAAGTTCTGAATCGGGGCTGGCGGTACCGGCTGGTTAAAACCCCTACAGTGCCAACGTGGTGGCCAAAGTGGTGGCGTTGAGGATTTCAACCAAAATATGAGGGAGCCAGTGAAACCAGATGTCTGCCTCACACCTGAAATGATCGATGGGACGTAGCTGCTGAAGCAAAACCCAGATGAGGTTTGGGTTTTGGGTAGAAAGGATAGAAAATATGGCAAAGCTCAACTGCATGTGATGCAGGTCTGCAAAATGCCTCCTTGGAGTGAGCCCCAGTTTAAAGTACACCCGTGGGCATCTCGAACTGGTGCCCAAATGCAGAAATTGGGGGTTCTCTGCCAAGGCAGAAACTTTCTGCATGGTTCATTGGCCTTATTCAAATTTTAAAGACACTTTAGAAAAAAAAAAAAAAACAGGTTAAATCAGGTGTCTGTTCTTCTTGAACCTCCGTCACAGGGTCTTGAGCAGGTAAAGGTGGAGAAACGTGGTTGTGTGTGGAAATACCCTTCCCTAAATGCTGGTGTTGAGGCTGCGAAGCCGCAGGCGGTATAAAATGGGATTTACCCAGCACTTGTTGCCGGGGATCCTGACCCACTGCTGGGATCTGAGAGGAGAAGGCAGAGCTCCTCCCCAAACCAGCGACTTGAAGCTATTTGGATGCCCCAAACTTGCTCTAGTCGGAGACTTTCACTGAAGGTCCATCCGCCTTTGGAAAGTCCGTGGAGGTGCGATGTTGGCCGTCGCCCTGCCTGGGCTGCGAGCAAAGCTCCGATGTGGTAGCATTCCCATTTTCTGGGCTGGCCCAGTACAGCTTTTTTTTTTAATTTTTCTTTTTTTTTTTTTCTTTTTAAGACAGTGTATTTGAGTTCCTACAGGTTTGGTAGGAAAAAAGGCGAACACCTGGCTGCTGCGCAGTTTGTTTGTTGGAGGAGCGGGTGGTTCACGTGCAAGGCCGTAGTACAAAGTGTAGCCCTGTTTGCCTTGCCAGCTATTCAATAGCCTCAGCTCTCTGTTTTTAATAGAAATTCAGTTGCAGGCCGATGGTTCTGGGGGCTTTCGAAGGTTTTTATTTTTGCTTTATCTGCGTGGATGAAAGAGAATAAGGCTTGCAGTGGTTACAGCTACTGGGTTGTTTTGGGTTTGGGGTTTTGGTTTTTTTTTTTTCATTTAGTCTCACAGAATGATTTATTTTAATTTTCCGTTTAGTTTTAGGTGGTTTGTAACTTCACAGATGGTCGCCGGGCAGCCGCTGGTGCCAGCAGGGCCAGCCGGGGTGCAGGTGCTTTCCTGGGACAGGGGATTTGGGGCTGTCCTTGGGGAGCGGGGACACGGAGCTCCTCCCCTGGCCAGCAAACCCCCCTCTCCTCCCCCGCACGCCAGTGGTCCTCACCGCAGAGGTGGGACGGGGAAATTCCCTACCACGTTAGCGCTGACAATGACAACATCGTTTGAAAGCAGTGAGGTACCAGGTCTGGAAAATCACACTTTGCAGCCCGCATTATCTGGGAGCCATTCCTTACCCACCCCGGCCTCGGAAAAGCTCCCCTGACTTTGGCATGTCTTTCTGTGCACTTAAATTATGACTTTTTTTAAGGAGAGATATTGAGGAGGAGAAAAAAAAAACCCAAAATCTCTTAAAACTCTGCCCCCGCGTGTTGCAAGGAATTTAAAACATCAACCTGCGGTTAATGTCATCCTGTGCGGGACGCGTGGAGATGCTCTTGCATCGATGGCTTTCCTGGGTTGAGCCGAGGAGGACGGGAGGAGCGGGGATGCTGCGGGCAGGAGTTGCAGCCTGCCCTCCGTCGCCCGGCTGCCGGTTCGGGTGCCGGGAGGATTTCGTACAGCCCCNTTTCTTAATTTTTTTTTTTTTTTTGCTTCACTATTACCGGGAGCAGCACGATTAAAAATAAAGAAATAATCTTCCCCAAGCATTTTGCTGTCAGCAAATAAATGAATAAATGCTGTGCTGCCGAAAACAGCCCTGTAGCCACTTGGTTACTGGTGCGGTTTGCTTGGAGCTGGTGGCATCGGTAAACGTGCCGGGGCACCTTTAGGTCCCTCGTAAGGTGCCCTTCCAAATATTAAAGGAGGACTTAATTTTTCGTATGGTTTAGAGTTTTGCAGGAGTTTGGCGTTAGTGCAGAAGACGCAAAAGCAGCCGGCGTAAGTTGTTACCAATAATTATAATGTCGTTTATGCTTGGTGTTTACCTGGCTCCTTTCACCTGGGACCTCGAGGTCCTTTACACCGCGCGATTGCTCTGCGGGGAGACAGACGGGTGGGAGAAGCTCCGTCAGGTTTGTCACACGCCGCCTGGAAGTGAAGCCTTTCTTGGGGTCAGGTGTCCCGCTCTTATTTTTGGTTGCTCTATTGCCACGGTTAATCACTGCTTTAAAATCAAGGTATTCCTTTGACAGCAAACCGTGGGAGGAACAGGACGGTTAGAGGAACTGGAAAGAAGTATCTCGTCACGCTTTATTTTGGGTGTAAATCTTCATCATATGCAAATGTGACTATTGCAAATTTTTTTATTTTTTTTTTTGGGGGGGTGACCAAATTGAGAGCAAGCGATGCTTTTCCCTGGCAGCTCGCCCCGAGTTGTACCTTGTCCCCAAGGTTGGTTGACAAACCAACCCCGACAGCCCGGGTGTCCTCTTCTCCACCTGGGAATTTGGGAGAGGAGGTTCGTGGAGGGTCGGAGAGATGTCAGCTGCAGCAGGGTGGCCTTGGTCGTGGCGCGGCTGGAAGGCTGTTTCTTAGTGTCACGCCTAAGCAAGGACTTTGGTGGGTTTTAACAAATCCTTCTGTTCGGCATAAATGGTACGACTGTAAAATCGGTGTGGTTTTCGTAGAAAATTGCTCGAAATAGTTGCGGGGAGTCTGCGGGGTGCACGGAGGCGGTGGGTTTCAAGGAGACGCCTTTCAGAACAGGGCTGGGAGATGGGACCTGCTGCTGGCCGCGGCGCCGGCCGAGGAGCAGACGCCACAGCAAAGGAGAAGAGAGGTTTGCAGTGGGATGATGTTTTTTTTTTTCTTTTTTCTGGGGGGGTGAGGTGAGAAATATATTAGCGTGGGGGATGTAACGTGCCTGGGTTTCCCCTGGGTGCCCTGTCCGCAGGGAGCTGCTCCACCGAGGAGCCCAGCACCCTCCTGCAGCCGCGGGGTGCTAGGGGAGGTGCGTGGGACCACCATCGTCTCCCTTTCCCAATAAACCAAAAACCCCAAACCCCCTAAAAATAGAAATCTGAGTGTCATTTGGGAGGGAGAGCCCGTCCTGGACAACTTCTTAAATAGCACAGCAACCTTTAGAAATGCATCTGGCGTTTTTGTGTGCGTGCCAGCCGTGAATGAAAGCCACAACTGTATCCAGATTTAATTTACTGACAATATTGGTGGAGACGGTTGTGTCCCGTGTCCCTCGGTTGCCGCACACCCGGTATCTCTGAAAGATGATATTAAAAAATCTCATCTCTGGGAAAAGCAAGCGGTGAGCGATTCCTGCAGCTGCTTTACTGAGGTCGGTGAATAACCTATGAGCAACAATTGGCATCCTTCTGATGTTAAATAGTCCTTAAACGCTCAGCTCCATTGCATAAGAAAAATGAGTTGATGTCCTGTGCGTTGTGATGCATCCCGGTGATGCATCCCTTTATTTTAAGGACAACCTCTAGCTGCTCGCCTGGTCCCCAAGCTTTGCTTTGGGGCTGGGGCTTGTTCTGGACGCAGGTCTGCTGAGCACCCGCGCGACGCGATGGAAACGTTTGGGCTCCGTGCTGCGCCCAGCTGCAGAGATGCTGATTTTTGCACTGGGTCTTGCCATGGGGAGAGCCCAGACCTGTATTGATACGGAATATCAATATATTTCCACGGCTCGGGGTGTATTCCCACATGCGGGTGCTGCAGTTAAAGGCCGGGGTCTCACTCTGCGCTGCGGTCACGGCTTATCCCAACTGAACGGTGCCTGCAGAGCAGAGGGGCCAGTCCAACGCCCAGGCACAGGTTTAATCTCGGGTACATTTAAATAAGCCGGCGCACGCTCCCTCGCCGTAAAGCGCGCGTACCAAGCGGGGTATTCTGCTCAAGGGCTGCGCCATTCCCAGCCCTTTGAACTCCTGACTCCGGCTGCCGCGGCGGGTATTTGGGCGGTTTGCAAAGGGAAAAAGGTGCGGACCAAAGGGAAGGGGAAAGAGGTGAAGGTCCTGGGAGCCCAAGCCCCTCTGGGTAGGTGGGGGTGGATGCTCGCTGCTCCGGGGCAGGAGCAGAGCCGGGCACGGGGCTGCTGCTCCAGGGCAGGCAGGACACGTGTGTCAGTAGCCACAAACCCCGAGGTGGCCGCTTGGCCACAGGGCTCTAAGTTCTTCACGTCTAGTAGCTGCAATAGGATACATAATTTTAGAAAGGTATTGAATGTTAGTTCAAAAACTCCTTAGGCAGAGTTCACTGCAACCTGCTCAGAGACTTAATTACCCTCGTGGTTGAAAACGTGTTTCCGAATCAGCCACGGAGTCTTGTATTACCTATGCCCATTGGCGTGTAAATCCCTTCACCACCACGTTTCCATTCCTGGGCAGGTGCTTGGACCCCAACGCAGCCATTCCCCATGTGGTTTTGCTGATGTGCTGGCTAGACGAAGCTCCTGCAGGTGCCCACCTCCTCCTTCTCCAGCCTTTCAGCTGCCCTGATGGTCTCCTGTCGGCCACGTGCCACCTCTGGGGTCGCTCCAGGAGCGTTGGGTGCTGGGGTCAGGTGCAGAACCTCAGCAGGACCAAGCCCAGGGGTGATGCCACCACTCTGCTCCTCTTTGGCATATCCCTGCTTGATGGCGGGGCTCGTTTTTGGTGCAAACCTTTTGATGTCCCCAGTGGTGACCAAGAGCATCATTGCTGGACCCCCCAGTGAAAGGTGACGTGCCACATCTCAAAATAATTTAGGAGGTTCAACAGCCTGGGACCTTGAGCCAGGAGCAACCTACTGGAGGAGAAAGTGATCCCAGAGCAGTAACTTGAGATGTTTTGTTTTACTCAGACTTATTTCTGATCTTGTTTTAGGCTCTCAAAAACACTGTTAGTCCTTCAGTGTCTTCCAAATGAAATTTGTGATAAGGAGCAAACTTCTTGGCACTTATTTTTATGTTAAAAACAAAAACCTCAACAACAACAAAAAACCACCCAAAAAAACCCAAACCCCAGAACCGTTATTGCTCGCTTTTGTTTTCAAGCAGCTCCTTTCCAAAGCCGCAGGCAAGAAGCCAGCAGTGTTCCGCTCTGGCAGAGCGCGACAGAAGTGGTAGTGAGTCCATCATCCCTTCTTCCGCTCTTCTTTTTTTTTTTTTTTTTCTTTCTTCATTTTCTAGCAGGGACAAACTGTTGTAAACATGTGGAAGATTGTAATACACGTCTGTGGGACTTTGCTAACCAGATAATAATTTTTTTTTTTAGTACCTTTGAAGCTCAGTAGGGTAAATTAAGGACCTTTAATGCCTGGCTAGCTCGTTATCAAAGATGGCTTTGTTAGCCCCCCCATGGCAAAGCGAAGTGTAGTGGTTTAGTGACAGTTTGCACTGGAAACTATTGGTTTACTGGGATGAAATATTAAATACAGCGGGATCACGTGGCTGCTGGGCAGAGCAGAATGTGCACGCAGCACTGCGCGTCTTCAGAAGAGGCATCGGTTCTTTGTTTTAAAAATGACTTTTTATGTATTTTGAGGTAGCAAAGCAAGTAAGCTGCTGCAGGTGACTCCTCCAGCCTTTTTGAAGGAGTTTTCCAGCAAATTTTCAGAAAAATCAATTTCATGACTGGTTAAAACGTAGACTTTGCTTGTGTGGGGAGAATATTAAGTCTAGTCCTTACTCTGGGGAGCAGCTGATTTCTGGACCCCCCACCAGTCAAATCCACCGGTTGATTTATTTATTTATTTATTTATTTTATTTGGGTTTTTTGTTTGTTTGTTTTTTTAATTGATAGGAGGGGTAATTATAATATAATTAATTATCTTAATTGTGTATTTCCTGGGAGCTGTGGTCCTGGAGGACGTCCCTGTGCTGTGAGGGATGGCACATTTTGGCTGGGGGAGCAAAATGAGTGGGATGGTCCCAGCAGTGCGAGAGCCATGAGCCACAGTGCTCGGAGGGGACAGGGAGCTGCAGAGTGTGTTGTCAGAAAGCATAAAATAGTGTAAAACCTTGAGAATGGAGGGCGGAAATGAAAAACCGGTCAACTTGAAATAGAGAGAGGTTTTAAAAATGTTTCTTCAAGGGGATAAGAAGGGTAATTTATTGACTGAGAAGACAGACTTTGGGTGAAAAGACCCGGCATGCATTACTGAAGTCACTTTGCACAGAGGATGGGAGGCTAACGGTAGAAATAAATACCCTCGATAAGGGAGAGAGTCGAGGGTGACCACAGCAGAGCAAATGCAAAATTATTTGCAGTCCCAGGAGCCCGACGAAGTCCGCAGCCTCCTGGGCCGGAGACTGGCGTGAGGTTGGGAAACAGAGGTGCTGCTGGCTAAGAAGTGACTCTACCAAAACGCCGTGTCTCGCGGCAGCTGAGATGCACCGACTGAAAGTAGGAGAGAGCGCGGGTAACAGTGGTGCCGTGGTGAGTTATTAATTGCCTGGGGTGACCTTCACTGGGGCTGGGGTTGTGGCTGGAGGCTGGTGCCTGCAGTGGCACCAGGGCGGGTGGGGGGGAGCAGCAGAAGACCTGGTCTCCTGCAGGACTCGTGTCGTACCCCCGGCCGCGGTCTGCGACGCTGGGATGCTGCAAAAGGACCCCACCTCGGGCTGCCGATGCGAACGGTGCTGCCGATGCGAACGGTGCTGCCGCTGCCCGACTGTCGCTTGCTGACGGTCCATCAGCTCTTCTCCAGAGTGAAGTCTGCAATTAGACTTGTAAATGAAGGCGGTTAAAATATTAATGACGGTGTCGAGGCGGGATGCGGAGGGCTGGGATCTTAGCTGCGTTATTAAGCTTGCTGAAAGGCTGGTAATGAGCTTTAATGCAAAGGCTGGGTTAGGTAAGGCGTTTGAAATGCTATGAAGATGTATACTAATTTAATTACATAGAAGATGGGCAAAACCAAAAGTAACATGGACTGAAACAGCACAGATACTGAGACCCGGCTTTTCGGCTACCAGGGCTGTGGCAACTGAGAATCCCTGGGTTTTGCAGTGGACCAAACGTGCCGCTCCCATCCCTGGAGGTGTTCAGAAAGTGTGTCGACCTGGCACTGCGGGACGTGGTCTAGTAGACATGGTGGTGTTGGGTTGACGGTTGGACTTGATGATCCTAGAGGTCTTTTCCAACCTTAAAGATTCCATGATTCCATGATTTTCATGTATGCCACTGGTGCAGCAGCTTGGCCCGAGGTAGGTGAAGACTGCTGCTGTGTCAAACCAGGGGAAACTTCTTCTGGGCTGACCCACAAAGAGCGTCTGGGATGCTGCTGTTCGGATTATTTAGTAGGGGCTTGATGTGGTTACGCCTTTGCTTCTTAAACTTTAATTTACCATTTGACTTTTTCCTCTGGGTATGACTCAAAGAATTCAGTAGTCTTGGCTTGGCTTTGGTTTTGCTTTGCTGAGCAAAGGGAGGATGATTATTTCTTTAGTAGAGCAAGCCAACATGAAATACAAAAAGCGAAGTAATGCAGTAAAAGCGCACAGGCTTGTGTGCAGTGAGGAAAGCAGGTTGCTCAAATCCAGCTCTAAGCTATGTGCAAAAAAAATAAAAATAAAAAAATCCACACAACCAAAACAAAGGAAAAAACCATAAACTTAATAGTGATTATTTCTTATTCGCCCTTATTTCTCACCCCCCTCCCTGCAGGGACTTTGGTCTTGAGTCTCGGGCATGGCAATAGGCAACGTTTATCTTCATGCACAGACTAAGTAGAACCGGTTTAAATAATTTATTTTTTCCTTTAGTCATCACAAATGAGTATTTAAGACAAAGATATTCTCACTGACATCTCTCCCGTTCTAGAGGTGTGTTGCTTTTGTAAGGCTCATCCTCCCAGGCGAGGAGCTCTTCCTCCAGGGACCCCCCTCGATATTTGGGGGGTCCAGCTGCTCCCACCACCTGGGGGTGGAGGGCAAAGGACTGGGTTTGGGACAACAGGGTTATTTTTCTTCTGGAGGCGTTAAGTCTTCAGTATGGAAAATAAGATGTTGGTAGCTTTAAGAATAAAGTTCAGAAAGCTCCATAGTGTTAAAGACTAATTCGTATTTCTCAGGTGCCAGTTCTTAAGTACCAGGGAAAAATAATAGTAAACACAAGGTGAATAATGCCCACCTCGACTCAGAGAGCCCTTTGTGTTTGAACGGAGATCCCCGCACGCAGCGGTGAGTTCAGCTGTGGCTCCTCTGAGTCAGAGCGTTTGAAGCCGTTTGGCTTGAGGACTAATTGCAGCGCGTGAAGTTGTTGTACCTTGGAGCGGCCGGTGGCTTTCGCCAGGTCTGTGCTCCGCGGGCAAGGCTGGTTTTGTGGCCATCGATCTGGTTTTAGGCATCCCTGCTGCTGTGCATGTAGTAGCACGCAGATGACTCCGGGCTGTCCTGCATGAGGCTCGCTGAGGAAAAACCGCTGATGGAGGCAGCAGGGATGTTCGATCCGTCCATCTGCAAGCGTTTGAGTCTCATCTCCCCTCCAGAAGAAGGATGTCACGCTGGTCCTCAAGCAGGACGTCTGGGTGCGGTATTTGGTGCTGGTGTTGCCTCCAGCTCGTGATGGCTCGGTGTGGTGGGGGCTCTCACCGGTGTCACCGTGCCCCGTCAAAGAGCCGAAACTGCTGGGGAGGGTAAGGCAGGGCCTTTCCTGCTTGGAGACTGGGGACAGCCCGCCTCTGCTTTAGCCACGTCATAACGATGCAGGATGAAATCATCTTTGAAAGAGCAGCGAGGAGCGCGGTAGCTGCCGGTGGGAAGGCAGAGTTCACGTCTTCTCTGGTGCAATGGAACCGGCAGTAAAGCTCGAGCTTTGTCCTGACCTCTGCCCAACTCAAAGCACAGTTTTAAGCTGAGATTAAACTAGAGACGTGCTGCCTGCCTCACGGCGCTGGGCAGCCTGCAGAGGTGGGTCCTTCTTTGTATTTTGGATGTGACAAAAGGGAAAAGGCTTTGGGAATGTATAGGGATTTCTGTAACTTAGTGTTGTATACTTGAGGAACATCTGGGTGTCTTGTCCAGGTGCCCCGGAGGTGCTGGGTACAGAGTGGGGACAGCTGAAGGGGTGGGCTGTGTCTTCAGGAGACACGTACAGTCGTTGGTGCTGGTGTCACCCAGCACGGCCGTTGCAGGGCCATGCAGATCACTGGGTCTTCCCGCTGGAAAACAGTTTGGATCCATCACTTCTTGACTGGGAGAAGTGGATTTGATCTCCATTAGGTGCTGCTTTAGAGGGCATCACCCAAGTGGTGACTTCAGCTCCTCCCCGCTCTGCGAGCCGTCCCTTGATGTCCCACATGGGTATGCTCTATTTTCTTCTTTCACGCCTGGCTTCCTGCTACTTCACGGCCTCTTCTCTGCTTTCCCTCCCACTTACCATCTCTTTTCTCTGCCAGCAGTATATCTGTCTTGTCCTGTGAGGTTCCCCTGACACCGTAGTGTTTCCATGTATCATTCCCTCTATGGACAAGGTCTTATTATTATTTTTTTAATACGGATGACTCTTGCCAGGACTGGTTTTATGGTGCTTCAGCTCCTAAAACCAACTGAAATAAGACTTGAGGACCAGAGTGTGCAGTACCCTCCAATGCACAACCCTCAGCTCTGTCTCTGCACCATCATACGGGGTATTTCTAACAGCTCTCTGGGCTGGGGTTGACCATGTCAACGGGGGCATGAGCTCCTCTGAGCTGCAGCCACCTGAAAGCAGATCCATCCTGGGAAATCACCACGTTGTCCCCCACCGAACCGTGGACCTCTCTGGTGTCACCGTCAGGGGACAGGCAGCCAGTGTCTGGCTGCGGCACGGGCGGTGGGGTTCGGCAGGGGACCCACTCCCGATGGCTCTTGACAACCATCTCCAAAGAAGGCTTCCATTTTCGTTCTGCCTTTCCTAAATATCCCTTTTTCCCCTCAATCATTACCATTCTAAGCAGATGGTGGGCCTATTATGTAACCGAGCAGAAGGCTTCGTTACAAAATTTAGCCAAATCGGGCGCTTCTTCAGATAAGACTAAACAACAACTTATTTCTGGGGTTTTCGGCCGTCCCTGTTCTGCTTTGAGTTTGGAGGATGAAGTTATTCTAGGGGGGTGAGATCAATGGAAGTCTTCCCCAGTTATTATTAACTTCCTTGAGCCTTGAAGAAATTGTAGAATTGTAGGAAAGCTGAAAGGGAAGATGTAGTAAAACCAAAGCTGTCCGTGCAAGGTTGCAGGATGAGCCTGTGCGGTTAAGCGTCACTCTCAGCTGCTTGTGCTGCCCTCAGCGCCTGGGGACGTACAGATCCCATATGCTTGGGGATCTCTGCGAATCCCATAAGTGGGTGGGATATTTTTTTCAGGAGCGGTCCCTCTGTGCCCTGTTTCATGGGGAAATGTCCAACCCAAAAGCTTCTTGAGCAGTACCAAGGAGACCTGCTGGAGCTTCTCCTGCTCCTACCCTGGTTGGCTTGATTCTAGTGTTGGCCTAAAAACCACCCAGCCATGGGGTATCGAGGAGCCTGAAGCACCCCCTTGTATTTTCATAATATTTAAATCCAGCGTGTTTCCTCGTGCTGCAGAAATCCAGCATTTGTAGTGCTTGCTGCCTGTTTCAGTCAATGCCCAGAAGAGTGGGATGTTCCTGGGAAAACAGAAAATAATTTCAGTTGAAGGGCATGGTCAAAGCAGGAGGCAGACCAAAGAAAACCGGTCTCCCCCATGACCATCAATCGAATGAACTCTGCTGGGGTGTCCAGAGCTGATTTTGGGGGAGCTACGGGAGATTTGGATCTTGCAGTACATCACTTGAGGTAGAGACCTGAGGGGTTTTGCTGAATCCTAAAAAGTTGGGTGTTTTTTGGTTGGTTGGTTTTGTTTTTTTTTTGAGAAAGCAGGTTTTAGCACAAGCAGAGCTCTGTGCTTCTGGTATAATGCGTGTTGCATGAGCCATACCCCAGTCGTGGCAACCCCGGTTCCTGCCGTTGAGCCTTGTCTGCATCTCTGCAAGTCATTGCACACCGCGTCGGGGAGAGGGCGGCTTGCAGAAGCGGGGCTGTGCAGGCGCGTGTGCGGCTGACGGGATTCCTAATGAGCGTGCTTACCTTTCCCAGGAGTTCGTGCCATAGCTGGCTCCTTGCTGGACTCAGCAGAGGTGCCCGTGGCTCCTTGGGTGAGCTCCCTGTGGATCTGGCTCAGCACCCGGCGAGGAGGCGGCACGTCTTGTTGGGGTAACTTCTAGAACAAGGCAAAACTCTTAGGGCCTCCAAAAGAAATAGGCCAGAAATAGCTGTTCTAGACTCAAGGTCCATGGTTTATATTGGCTCCTTTGGTCACCAGGATCTTTAAATTACACCGTGACCTAAATTAATTGCACGACAAGTGTGTCTGGCAGTGTCCAGCACGAGAACAGCTTCCAGCTGCAGCCAGGTCTCAGCGGTCGGGCTGGACGGCCACCACCGGCAGAAAGTCATCTGCATGAAAACCCACCGGCCAAGTGAAACGTGGTGGTTTGAAATGCTCCAAAATCCCTTCCTTGGTGTGCTTGCTGCAGGTGGTTATTAAAAAAAACCCTCTCCTGGATTGCTCTTAGGCTGGAATAGAGGGAGAAACTCGCGGAAACCCGCTCTGCTCCGTCTGTTTTTAAAAGCGATGTGACGGCGGCCGCTGCCCCGGTGGGCTCTGTGGCTGGTGGGGCTCCCTGGACATCCCGCTCCAGCGTTGTTGGTACCAGGTGTGGTTTAAAGCACTGTGCAGATGGATAATCGGGGCAGAAGATAACCAACCTTGTGGTTTAAACTGGTTTTTCACACCAAAGAGGGGCTTCCCCACCGTGCATTAGTACCCACGTGCAGCACAGCGAAGGAGTGTGTAATTAAGACAGTAAGCTTGGAAATATTAGCTGTGAAACCTGTAGTCGCGCGTGCTGAGATCGAGTTAATAAGTGTTAAGTGAACAAATAAAAGGCATAAGCAAACGTACACACTGCCTACAAAGTCCTGCTAGCAGTTTCGTGGGTTTGGGTCTTTCTTTTTTGACCTTATTTATGAATTACAGCTGACAAGGGACTAAGGAACCTTTTGGAGGGTTTATTTGAAGCATAATACGAATATTGCGTGCTTATTTATGTTCCTTCTACCCACAGGATTGAAAAAACGTACAAGGAAGGCCTTTGGCATACGCAAGAAAGAAAAGGATACTGATTCCACGTAAGTCAGTGCGACGCAGACCGCATCAATGTATTAACGGTACTGGGGAGAAGTTGATGCCGATGCGCCGGGACAGGGAGTCGGTGCATCACAGGCGTTTGTCATCCTTGGATCAAGTCTTGTAATAACAAATAGGTTTAAGCTGTTTCCCCTTGTACATCCAGTGGCCAACAAAGAAGGTATTTTCTCGGTGGTGCTGCGGAGATGACAAAGCCGGTTCGCCACGTGTTTGCAATTTATGGTGACAGTTAGCGGCGATCAGAAGGAAATCACTCCTCTGAGAGTTTCAGCAGATTAATCTCTGCCCAAACTACTGATTTGCCCGTCTGCTGAGATCTTTTTAGATGCAAATTCAATATTTAAAGAGATGCCTGTGCAGGCAGCAAGGCTGGAGCGAAGGGCGGCGCGGTTGGGGCAGGCTCGGGGACGGCGAGGGCGCGTGGGGCTCGCGGCGGGCGCGCTCCTGCCGCTTTGCTGCAAGAGATGCTTTTGCTTCCCGGGAAAACATCTGGCATGGGAGTTCTCCCCACATCTGGCGGGGGATGCTGTGCGTGGGTGCTGAGCCCAGCCCGGGGAGGGCTCTCTGCTGTCACTGGTGCGGCTCTGGGGTAGACGTCCCAAAGCAGCGTGCAAAGGAGCTGTGCAGCCCACGTGCCGGGGACGGAGCGGGGAAAGGCAGCGGGGAGCCCTGCTCCCACACCTGCGGCATCGCCCGGCCTCTTCCAGAAGTGCTTCACATCTGGAACAGCAGAAACCCTATGGGGTTTTTTTCTTTTATTTTGTTTGGGTTTGGTTTTTCTGAGCTATTTGATATCTCAGCGGCGGTCGGTGAGGTTTCCCGTGCAAAGGGACGGTCACTGTAGGTCTGGCCGTGCTGAGCCCGGCTGCACCAGCGCCTGCGGGGCTTTGTCTGCTGCAAAAGGAGGCCCAAAAATATGGGGGGGAAGTGTAGCACATCCCGAAAAAAGGGCTGCGCGGCACTGAGCTGTTGTCCTGCTGGCAGAGTCAGCTTGTCACTGGGAATGGTGGCTGTCCATCCAAAAGCCAGGCAGGCTGCAGGGCAGCCAGGAGCTCCAGCCGTGTACAACTTCATTTTTAATTTATCACAAGGACGGGCAGGAAACAGGCTGCTTTGCATCTTCCTTCTCTTCTCACGGAAAAATCAATGGAGCCACGTCTCGGCATTGCCTTTAGCCAGTGCTGTGATTTGCACGCTTGTCCGCAGCAGCCTGCTTTTCCTAGAGGCTGTGGACGCTGGTGGCACACGGAGGTAGCGAAACCTGGGGCGTTCGTGATGGTCATGACCTTGCAGAAAGGCATCTGTGGGGAAGATGCTGCAATTAGCGAGCAGCAGTGATTAGCAGGTCGTGGGGTCACGTTGCGGTCATCGCCCCAAATCCCCCGTCGGCAGCTGGCGCGGGGAGGTGGGTTCGGACAGACCCTCTGGTCACCTCCTGCCACGGCCGGACCACCGTACCCCCGGGACCCGGCGGTGGGCACCACGGTGTTGGGGTCTCCGGAGCTGCCGCCCGGCTTCTGGGGAGATGCGGGATGCGCTGGAGCCGCAGCGCGGTGGCGAAGGACCTGCCCCCCCCTTCCCTGCACCCACTGAGGGTCCCCGCGGCCGTTTCTGGGTGGGCTTTGGGGAGGTGAGCGGGAGGGGACGTTCCCTGCGCGTAAGGGAAATGTGGAAGGGGAGGGGATCTCTGCTACTTCCAAAAAAAATAAAATCTCAGGAACGTTTGTGCAAAGAGCTTAAACGCGAGATAAGAGGGACGGGAGGCAGAGACGTGTGACTCGGAGCAGTTCAAGGGAAGGCGTTATTCTCTGGTAAACCAGGGCCGGACGGGCAGCAGGTCCCTGCAGGGTTTCTGTGCTGACCTGAGTCAGACGCTAATTTGTGGCAAATCTCTGGCAATGCATCAAACCTGGGAGCGTGTGGGAGGTGGAGGAGCCAGTCTGGCTCTCCTAAACAGATTTGTCTCGTCACTAAATAACTTAGCATCCTTCGACAGCGTTTAAATACGGCTGCTGAGCCTGCCACGCCGCTTGCCGTGACCGAGGTCCAAATCCCGTAAGCGGTTGGGGATTGGAATCCCTGAGGATTCTCATCCCTTTGCAAATCCATCCAAAAGAGATGTGCTGTGCTCCCGGCAGAAGAAAAATCCCTGAATTACTCTACACGTAATTGTTGTTGTCTCCTCCAAGGGGATGCGTGCCCAGGGGAGGGCTGTGGCCGTGGGATGGGTGCAAGGAGGAGCCAGCCCAGCTCCTCAGCCAGGAGAGCCCAGGCTTCCGCAGGAGCACTTTATTTACTAATAAATATAAAATCTGCCATCTGATAACACGAGAGCAATGGCACAGCGACCGTTGTGCGCGTCCCGCAAGGAGCGCGCGGCAGGTAATTCAGATTTGCTGGCAATTTCATAATTAAAACCGTTGCTGCTCTGGATTCGTTAAGAAAACCGTTTCCACAAGTCGGTCGGGGGACAGCGCGGTTTGGGAGCTAACCCGGCTGCCTCTCTTTCTGTTCTTTGCAGAGGGTCGCCAGACAGGGATGGCATCGTAAGTATTGCACGGACCCCGGCCCCGCTTTCCTCTCCTTTCCGCGGCCCCTTAAATGCGAATTCCTCCATCCGCCACCATCAGCTTTTTGTGAACCGTCTCTTCCTTTCTGTTTAATATAGAAAATGCACTTCAGTAAGGAGCTATCCGTTTAAAATAACGGCATATTCCAGGTTTTCTGCAAAATTAACACAAAGAAAATAAGACGGAAACACCTGAGGAGCGCCGTGGGCAGAGGGACCAGGTGTCCCGGTAAAATCCCCGGCCCCGCACCCGCGTTTCTGCACCCACTAATTGGCTTGGGTCGGATTTGCTGTCCGATGAGTTAAGGGACAATTGCCAGAACAGCTGGTACCAATACCGGTTCTTATTTTCTATATTAACCTGAAGATAAGGAGATTCTTGTTTGTGAATTATTGCTGCTTTTATTTATGGCGTTAGTCGGAAATGCCCCTGCTAGATCTGGGCAGAGGGATCGCGTCGCCTTGAGCCGTTTGATTTCAAGTTTCCCGATAAGTACGTTGGGTCCAGACTGGGGCTGTGCTGGTCGGTAGTTCTTGAGCAAATTCAGATGTCAGAAGCTCACCTTAAAATAAAAATGAGACCCCCTTGGGAGGCTCGGCAGGGAGCGCGGTGCTGGGGTGTCTTGTACAAAGCCATATAAAAATTGGGGTGCCAAATTGCTCCTTTAGAGAGAGATCACTTTTTTTTTTGTCACATCTGACCCAAGATCCTTGGCTTTGGGCTAGCCCTGTGTTCGGGAGCCACTTGTTAAGAAATAGCAATAAAAAAAAAAAAAGTCTGCAGCTCAGGTAGCGCTTTATCCAAGGCTCTATTCAGCAGTAATAAATAAATAAAACGCAAGGAGCGGCAGAAGTGATGCGGGCAGCCTTTTCTTGCCTGGCGTGGGTGCGGGGACCTTGGTGCTCGGGTGCCCTCTCAGTTGGGCTCCGACTCTTGGTTTTCCAGGCGCCGTCCTGTTCCAGCGCTGGGCAGGGCAGGATGGGGTCTCCGCTGCTCCAGCAAGCTGAAGGATGCAGAAATGCAATTTTGGGGCGGGGGGGGGATCATGAAGCCGCCGAATGTATCGGAGGGGACCGGGGGGATGGAGGCGGTTAGCAGAGCTCTTCCTCCTGCAGTACGTTCTCACCGTCAGATTTGCAGCGGGAGGTGAGACGGTAAATCCTCTGGCTGCTGAATAGAGCCCAGTTACCCCCCAGTATAAACCACGCTCACTCCCAACAGAGCCACAGCTGAGCCCTCCTTTTCTTATAAAACTGTGCAGTGTGCTTGCTAATTCCTTGTAATTGATTTTTGTGTGTTTATAAAAAAAAAAAAAACCAAAACCACCCGATACTTTAACCCTTTTTCTGCCAAACCCCAATCCCTTCCAGCCGCCCAGCCCTCATCCCAATGAGCCACCTTGCAATAGCAAACCCGAGAGTGTGCGTGAAGGAGGAAAAAAAAATTCGGTAAGGAAAACAGAGCTCGGTTGACAGCTACAAAAGGGTTGTTAAAAAACAGTGAGTAATTTTTGTTTTGAAATCCAGACTATAGGAAAACGCCATTTTAGGTTCAGCCAGGTGGATGTATACGAGTTGACTAGAAATGGGGTTAAATACAGATGGACTGGGGGAAAATTGACGTCCCATATAACTGTATCCACAGGCTGATTTTTTATTTTTCTTTTTTTTCCCCACCCTTGTGCCTCTAACGATGCTGCTCTGTTCTTGGGCAGCATCACGAGGACCGTCGGGTGAAACAGGGAGGGCGAGGATGCTGGTGGCCTCATCCATCCCCCCCCGCCGCCGCCCCGGGATGGTGCATTTGGCCCTTGGCAGGGGTGCTGGGGTGGGGGGTGCTCCCTCTGGCAGCTGGCGGGAGCTGCATTATCTAATTTCGGTGCCCAAAACTGAGAACCCAACCTAACTTTAGTCCCGGAGCTGGCCTCGCTGCCTGCGCTGGCCAGTGGCAGCTTTGAGCAGCTCCTGGAAGCCCAGAGCACAGCGGAGCGGCCCGTAGGCGATGGGTGCCCCAAGCCCCGTCCCGGACCAGCCCCGTCCCGGACCAGCCCCGTCCCGGACCAGCCCCCTCGGTCCGAAGCAGCAATAACCCGTGTGTGTCGTGGTGGTGTGTCGTGACGTGCTCCAACGCCGCGTCCCAGCCCGGATGTCTCTCACCGCTCCCACCCGGCTCGCTCTGCGGGCAGTTCGGCTGCTGAGTAACGGGAACCGGACCTTCCCACCGAATCCTCCTTTCGGCGTGTCCTGGGGAAGGGGTTTCTCTCCCCATAAACAAGTAGCGGTGCTACCTGTGCTCGGTGGGCAGCGGGAGCCCCCCGCTACCGTCAGCTATTCCCGGGGGCTGGAACGCCCCGGCACGCGGAGAAATGGCCGTTTCATTTCTTGTCCTTAAAAAATGTTTTGTGTTCAGCTAATGAATGTCAAAAAAAAAAAAAAAAAAAGCTTTTTAGCTCTTTGGTGTGGGAGACCTTCCGGACCTGGGACACGTTGGTGTGGACGTGCGGAGCAGCTTTGCACACGCAGCTTGGGGTCCACCTGCCTCTCGTGCTCCCCAGCGCCGTCCCCGCCGGTGCAACGCACGCGTGCGTGCCGTGCTGTCGTCTTCTCCTTTCCTCAATTTAAAACTTGGAGATTTTGTTTCTAATGTGTTGCAGAAGAAAACGAACGGAGCCCCGAATGGATTTTATGCGGAGATCGACTGGGATAGATACGTAAGTGTCCCGAGGAACCTGCCCTCCATCCAGCACCCGCACAGCTCCCGCCGGGGCACCCGCGCTGCGCTCCCACGCCGCCGTTTTGGCTTTGCGGGTGGCCGTGGCCATTTGGGGTGATACCCAGCTGTTAGTTCTGTCCAGATACGTATTCTGTATCTGCACGTTAATTAAATAGCATCGAGCCGCCCCGAAAGCGGGTGGTTCCAGTGCCCAGCACCCTGCGGGTAAGGGGAGCGCTGCCCACGCCTGCGGCACGTTGTGGTTACCCAGAGAAAACCCTGGGCTGCAACCAAGCATTGGAGGGGGGGGGGGAAATCCGCAAAATTGGAGCGTTGCAGAACCTTACCTGCGAAAACTGAGCGCTGCAAAAATCGATCTGCAGCGAGGTCGGGTGCTCAGCCCCCCGTAAGTGCCCCCACGGTGCCGTTTGCCCTGTGCAACCCTCAGGGGCTACCGGTGGGCTGGGGCTGCACGGGGCTTTGCGTGTGGTGTCCTGCGGCAGAACAGGGCTGCTCCGGCTTTCCAGGAACGGAATTGGCATTCCTAATTCTTTTGTTGTTTTTTTGTTTTGTTCTGTTTTCTTTTTTTTTTTTTTTGTGCCCTATTCAGAATTCACCTGAGCTCGATGAGGAGGGATACAGCATCCGACCCGAGGAACCAGGATATATCCTTTGCTGTTGGCTTTGCCTCTCGGCTTACAAACCATAAGACGAGCTGGGGTTCACGGGCAGGCCACTGACTGGTTTTGTTGATTTATTATTATTTATTCCCCCCTTTTGTTTTCCTTGTGAGCTATCGCTCCACAGCTAAAACTGGCCCCCGGGGGGAATTACCTGAGGCAGCAGAGCAGAAGGTGATTTTAATTGCCTTTTGATGCGGTGCTATGAAACGAGGAGCAGTGAGCAGGAGCAGGAGGCATCCCAGCGGGGTGCCCCACGGAGACCCCGACGTCCCATCCCGTCTGCGGCGGGTGCACCCGCGGGGCTGTACGTGGGTGCTGGCCGCGCGGTGCTTCGTCACGGCCGATGCTGTTTCGGAGGGGAAACGATCTGCGTGGCGGTAAAAGCAAAATGAGCAAAGATCAACGTGCAGCTCCCGTAACGTGCCCCGCTACGGGGCGAGGAGACTTTGGTGGGCAGAGCCCGTGCGGGTCCCCGGTTCGTAGGCTGGCGGCAGGTTTTGAGCCGCCTCCTCGCAGCTGGAGGAGGGTGAGTGGAAAAGCAGAATTTCTTCCTCTGCCGCCACTGAAAAAACGCTGGCGGTCTGCGGGTGACGGGCCAGGACGGCCCCGATGCGGGGGAAACCCGGACCCCCATGCAAATCGCTGCTGGGCTGAGCCAGGGTTTGGCTTTATCGCTGCGAGCACGGCGGGGTTCCCGTGTCCTCTGCCCGCACAGGGATGAGGCACGGACGCACCACGGCAGGAGGATTTCCCCCTGCACGCTCCCGCCCCGGGGCGTTTGGGATAACCATTTTGGGAATCCCCAATCCCCACTCTTCAGGGAGGCAAGGTTCTGCCCTCGCAGCAGAAGGAAACCCTTCTTTAACTGTGCTCTACCTACCAAAGGAAAGCACTTCTACTCCTCGAGCGAATCCGAAGAGGAAGAGGAGGCGCACAAGAAGTTCAACATTAAGATCAAGCCTTTGCAGGCTAAAGACATCCTGAAGAGCGCGGCAACGGTGGACGAGCTGAAGGCGTCGATAGGCAACATTGCACTTTCTCCATCGCCTGTGGTGAGTCCTCGGTGTTTCTGGCTCTTCCCTGGGTTGCCGCAGCAGTGATGCTCCGCAGGGCTCATCCCGAGTGAGCCGGGGGGTCTTCCTTGGGTGGTTAAGTTTGCGTTTGTGGCCTTATTTAGAGGGTATCATCGATATAGAGACACTAATGTGACGCCAAGGAGATCTCAGATGTATTGTGGTGAAGTTTCCAGCTCAAAACATCCTAAAAATTCCCTTTCCTGCTCATAAAACTGGGCAAAAGAGATCGGAATATACTATTCCCTTATTTTTCCCCTTTTTCCTCTTTTTTTTCAATGTGGTCATCATTCAGGACATAAATCGCGTGGGTCTAGCTCTGATTCCCGGGAAGGGAAAGGATCTGTGGGGTTTTCCACACCGCCGCTATGGGATGGTAGAGGGACGTTTCTTACCCCGGGGGCGAATCCGAGGTTTCTGGAAGGAAAAGTCGTCTCTCCTTAGTCCCTCCCAGTATAAATCCCATCACCCTCTGGTTTTCCTAAGGCTTGTCGAGATTTCTGTCATCTCATCCCAATCTGTTCAGCCGTGAAAAGATTTGATTTTTGTCTTTCAGTGGGCTTTAGTGTGGGCTATAGTGTCTTTCCAGATGAAGCTTTCCATGGTTTATAATCAGCCTGTACCTGAAGTGTGAATGAATCTCAAGCCCTAAGCAAAGAGGAAATAAAATTACCGCCTTTGATTTATTTCCAAACCATCACGACGTCGCCAATTTTAATGAAAGCTTCTGGGACAAGGCACTGTCCTGGGAAATGCCGAGTCCCCCGGCACGGCTCTGCTTCCCCCGACGCTCGGTCCCTTTTAGCCACGTGCGCTTCTCGATGCTTTTTGCGCTGTGACCGGGGAGTTTGTGGCTGTTAGCCCTCAAGGGTTAGAAACTGCAGTCGGCTGCTTTGGGAAGCACAACAAAACAAACAAACAAACAAAAAAAAAATCCCATACCAAAATTCAGCAAAAAAAGAGAGAGGGGAAGTTTTGGAAACTGGCAATTATTTGCCGAATAGGTGGAAAATTTTGATCAAGAGAAAAAAGAGAGGAAAAAAGAACAAAGAGCATTTCTTACTGCAAAACTAAGCTAATTTTGGTTTTGCAAAGTGATGGCCCCAGCAGTTTGGCGCACGCGCGTGTACATATAGAACGTAGCAGACAACGTTGTATTGGGAGGAGGGAGGAAATAGTGCAACGCTTTAAAAATGGGCCAGGGAAACCGCTAAGAATTTATTTAAGGGGCCAAATCAATATTTGGTGTATTCTCCTTCCCTCGTGGCTTTTATTTCTGCATCCCTTGCTGGCGGCGCTGCTCCGCGCACCGCAGGGCACCCTCCCGTCCCGGCGTGTAGCCGGCGGCTCCGGCACAGCCTCCGGAGACGAGGAATAGCTGCTCATTGATTCTGTGCTGCAGCCCGCAGGGTAAGGGCTATCAGAGAGTCCGGCCAAAAAAAAAAAAAAATCTAAAGCCACGTTGTCTCTAGCAATAAAGAAAGATCTATTAAGAAATTATGGAATGGTTATGCTCAGCTCGTAGCAGTCCCTGATTATTTGGACTCTCACTGATGGACTGCTTGCCTGGTTCTGCACTGGTGTATGACGGTCAGGCTGGTGCGCTCAGCAGTTGTTCTGCACCTCGCCTTCTCCAGGAAAACCAGACCCAAAAAATGTGCGTTTTGTGATAGATACGGTTCTGCCTCCCTTCTGTTCCATGGTGGTCTTCCCGCTGAGGTCGGCGGGGAGTTTTGCCGTCGGTTAGGAAGGATTTAGCCCCTGGTGAGCAGGGCTGCGTGCGTCAGCGCGGTGCGGTCTGGATCCTGCCCTTCGGGCGCTGGGTCGGGACACTCCGTGCCTTGCTCCGGGGAAATCTGTCCCCGCGGGCAGAGCGCAGCCCGGGGCCGGAGCCGATGCCTCCGTGTCACACAGCGCAGATGTGCTCCGCTCCGTCCGAAGGGCTCAGGGAAAAGCCCTGTGCCGGGCCGGACAGAAGGAACCGTGCTGCTTCCCCACGTCGGGACCCAAAACCCGGCGTACGGAGCCGACGGGCGCAGGCGGGGGCTGAGCGGTGCCGCGGCCGCGTGGTCCCCAGCACGCCGGGTCCTGGCAAGCGGCACCGGTGCCTGGGGCAGGAGCTGTCTGAGGGAGGTTTGCGTCCGAGGGAATTCCATGCCTGGCTGTCCGGGTCCCTGCCCTCGTCCTGCGCGTGTCTCCTCTCCCAAAAGAGCTGCAAAGCCGTGCCACCGGCCTCTCCTGGAAGAGAGCAGCGGGATGGGAGATGCCGTGTCCGTAGGCACTGTCCTCCCCGTCCCTTTGGGGCGTAAGTTCCGGTGCCTTAACCCAAAGGCCAGATGAAAACTGGAGAAGCTGTTGTAAGCTGGCGGCATCTTTCCACCGACGCCCAACAGCTCAGCTCTCGTTTCTCGAGGAGAAACCTGAAGGTGATGGTCCAACCTGGCCGTGCCACGTCCTCTGCCGCAGCCCGGCATCTTCAGACCCCCCTCCCGCGGCTCCTGCCCCCCTCGCGCTCGGCACTGGGGAAGACTCAGCCCCAGGAGCTTTGTGGTGGTCTCAAAAAATAGTCACTGGGCAAAGCTGATGAGTAATAGCCTCGAATTTAAGCGTTTAGGGGTAAAATCGTGCTTTGGAAATGGCCTTTGTGATGGGCTAGCAGGGCCCGCTGACGGCGAAGCACGTGAATCCTTTCCGAGGGACGGCTCAGACGCAGGTTTCTGTTTCCGTACGTGCTCTCGCACTCCGGTCTCCTGCCCGGATGAACGGCAGCCCGGCTTTGTGCGAGCACGACTGCTCTGTGTTTAACAACTGTACGCCTGCCGCTTCTGGGCACGGTACAGATCGCTTATTTCTGTGTTATCCCTTTGCAGAAAATATCTTATATTCTCATTTTCTTTTTTTTTTTTTTATTTTTTCTGCATTCTTTTAGAGGAGAAGTCCGGTAAGAAATACAGTTTTTTTTAATCTCTTCTAATTTTTTTTAGCACAGTCTTGTGTTCTCTTGTTTGCATGGTCCCTTTTTTTTTTTTTGCATGTTTGTAGAGCCGAAATGTAAAATGCCAATAACAAATCCTCCCATTTTAGAAGGCATGATGTTCGTTTTCCTTCTCGCTTAATTTAACTTAGAGCATTTTAAAATAGAGTTAGGCTCTCTTTGAATGTGCATAGTCTGGGGGTATAGTTTGGGTGCAAAAACTGGTGGGTTTGGACGAGACCTATGAGGGCACGGGTTTATTTGGGCGCGTTTCTCGTACCTCATTGCACGTCAAAAGGGATGAGGAAGCAGCAAACCCCATCGGTGGTCCGTGAGCTCCGGTGCCGCTGTGTGCAATGACTTCCCCGGGAGCACCCGGCTTCAGGCTCTGCCGAGCCCAAAACGGGGAAATCCACCCGTTCCGCGGGGTCTGGGGTCTCTCCGGACGCTGCCGTCCNGCCAGTGCAAGAGGGTCCCTGCTGATGGACATCCCCCCAGTCTGACCTGCGTCCTCGCGAACCCCTTGGACACCCTGCTCGTGGTCCGGGGGTACCCCCCCCCTGCCCGTCCCGCTGCCCTCTCTGCCCGGCAGCCCCAGCTCCCGGGCTCTGGGGGGGTCACGNTTTTTGCATGTTTGTAGAGCCGAAATGTAAAATGCCAATAACAAATCCTCCCATTTTAGAAGGCATGATGTTCGTTTTCCTTCTCGCTTAATTTAACTTAGAGCATTTTAAAATAGAGTTAGGCTCTCTTTGAATGTGCATAGTCTGGGGGTATAGTTTGGGTGCAAAAACTGGTGGGTTTGGACGAGACCTATGAGGGCACGGGTTTATTTGGGCGCGTTTCTCGTACCTCATTGCACGTCAAAAGGGATGAGGAAGCAGCAAACCCCATCGGTGGTCCGTGAGCTCCGGTGCCGCTGTGTGCAATGACTTCCCCGGGAGCCCCCGGCTTCAGGCTCTGCCGAGCCCAAAACGGGGAAATCCACCCGTTCCGCGGGGTCTGGGGTCTCTCCGGACGCCGCCGTCCCCGCGGCCGGGGTGACCCACCAGGGACCGAGGCGTCGTGGTCCCGGTGCCGGGGGCCGTGTGCAGGATGAAGCCCACCCGGCGCTGTGGGCTGCGAGGCCGTGAGGGAGGGGTGCGATGGGCGTTGGGGGACTTGGGGCGCTGACCTGTCGCTCTCTGACCAGGTGTCTCTTCTCTCTTCCTTCTCGCTGACCGCAGCGGCGCAGCCCGGTAAGCACCCGCGCCCGNACGGGCACCTGTGTGGTGTGCGGCGAGAGCGAGGGTTTGCGTTGATCTGAGCCAAATAATGTATTTTCAGCAACTTGCACCCTGCCAAACATGAGGATTTGGGGGTTCTGCTACTTCTAATGGGGTGGGGGTGTCAGTGACCCCCCGTAAGCCGCTGGCAGGCCGGATGGCTGCAAAGGCAGCGCTGCCGGGTGACGGCTTTACGTGGCTCAAAACCCTCTGGGTAGGGTTTTTCGGGATTTCACCACGCGCGCGTGTAGCCGGGCACGTTCCAGCCGCGTGCGGCAAGCGGCACCCTCGGCACCTCCTGCCGCGTCTGCCGGGCTGCTTTGCTCCTGCTCTGTCCCTGCTCGGGTGACGCTTATCCCTGTGCCTTCCGCTCACCTCCCGCCTTTCTGATTCCAGGGGACGATGAAAAGGAATTTATCCAGTAAGTATGTTCTGCAGCCTTGGAGAACAGTAGTTATGGCAGGGGGGGGGTGGGGGTGGTATTTTGGGGAGCGAAAGAGACCAAAGGGAGGAGGTTAGGTTTGCTTTAAAGGGGTCCTGGCAGGAACGATGGCACCCAAATGTCGTCTTTAAAGAACGCCGTACGGGACGTCCTTGGGGTGCCCTACAGAAATGGTGCAGCTCCCTAGTCTGCCTCTCTGCAGAAATAAAACCTGAATTAATAAAACGGAGCTTTTACTGCCAGCGTCTGCGTAGCGGGCGCGGGACGGGACGCGCGCTGTGCCGGTGGGTGGCACGCCTGGCG
>VXBL01001987.1:41929-70484 GCA_013400195.1 Aramus guarauna | reverse complement strand
CCCCGTCTCCTACGTGAGGTCCCGTCTCGCTTCAGGAGACAATGCCGGTAACGCTGCTGACATTTGTTCTTAAAATCACCAGCGTTAGCGTGGCGATGCTCCCCTGAGGTTTGCACAGGAGCAGGGCTTCACTTCAGGCCAAGCGGTACGTGATCAAACAAGCCGGGATTTAGCGAGGCGTTCGGAATTTCGGATTCCTCCCTTAGAAATCTCTCCCATCCCGGACACAGGGCGAATCGCTGCAGATGCGCCGTCCTGCTCTCGGGTTCGTGATCCGCGCAGGAGGGGTTTTCCCGCTCCAAAACGCTCCAAGGTTAACGAAATCACCCGCTCGCTGTGACGGCATAAAACGTACAGAGACGTTAGTTGCGGTCCGAGAGAGGAACCGAGGCGAGTTGTGGTTCGAAGCTCCGGTCCCGCGGCCGCGGGTGGTGGGTGGAGGGCGCGGGGGAACCTCGCCATGACACCTCTGAACCCAGCCGAAACCCCAGAAGGGAATTGGATTTCCCAGGGTATCGCCCTGTGTCATTTTATGAACTCCCTCCTGTAAAAAAATGTTTATAAATATTTGTGGATTAAGATACACAGGTCTATTTTTAAGATTTAAGTTAAATAAGTTAATTAATGGCTGGCCTTTTTTGCCTAAACGTGCAATGAGATATATTATACCTTTAGTCTACGATGGCCTAGGTACTGCTTCGTCTGTGATGAAAACTTTGCTGCTTACCTACTGTTCTCAGAGAAAAAGCTGTAAAAGACGTACAGGTTTGTTGCACACGGACTATCGCAGCAAAGCTTTGTATTTGACCACTGGTAATATGAATGTGTTGTATTGACTTGTTGAAGATAATCATGGAACAACATATTTTAAATGTTACTTGCCTTATAGATTAGAATACGACTATGTGGATATCATTTTTGTAAATAATGTTTTTTATAAATGTCTTTCCTCCATTCTCCCCGTCACCCATTCCACAAAATCTTGAATATGCAATTATTTACCATGCATAATGTTGCAACAAATACATCCCCGCGTCAGAACAAAGTTTATTAATTCTATACATAAGAACCACATTAAATACCCAACTGAGTTGCAATTTAAATGTGATTTTATTTTATTTTTTTCCTTGAAAATAAACAAAAACCAGAAAACACTACTTTCTTTCCGAGTGAGCTTCGCTTGCACGTGCAGGAGTGCGCAGAGGAGCCGGGCAGAGGGCTGCCACGTCCCTGGCCCAAAAACGTCGTTGCTGCTGGAGCCATGGCACATCTTCCTGGCCTGGGGACAGGTCGGGGTTGGCATGTGGGGATGTGTGGAGATCCACAGGGATGGATGGAGCTTGCGGGAATACGTGGGGGCTCTGGGGACGTGAGGGACCGTGGTTGTGGGGGTTTGTGGGGGTTGAGGGGACCCACAGAGGCCATGGGGACATGTCAGGGGTTGAGTGGACTCATGGAGGCTGTGGGGGAGGGACCGGTGGGGACCGTGGAGATCCACAGGGGCCATGGGGACCTACATGGGCTGTACAGACATGCGGGGACCCGTGGAGGCCATGGGGACCCTGAAGACCCACAGGAGCCATGTAGGGTCTGTGCAAACCCACGGGGTCCTGTGAAGGTTGCAGGGACCCTGAGGGGCCATGACATAAAGGAGCTGCGGGGACATGCGATGGCCACGGGGGCCCCACAGGGATTTGAGGGGACACGGCCGTAGGGGCTGTAGGGACANGTCGGCGCTGGCCGCCGCCTTCCCGCCCTTCCGCCTCCCCTCAGCAGCGGTACGGAGATGCATGGCGGCTCGGCTGGCAGCGACCCCCGATCGGGTAGGTTCCAGGGCCGGATCTCCTGGGATCTCTGAGGTGCCTTTCTCTGGCTTCAGCGCGGTGGGTTTTTCCTCAGAAAACCGAGCTTAATCTCACCGGGTTGCCCCTCAGGTCCTCCCAAACGCTTCCCGGTGGCAGCGGTGGATGGTATCCTGAAGGATGTGCTGGGGAGCTACCTGAGGGAGCAGAGCTACGAGCCGGCTCGGTGCAGGGATGTGGCGAAGGACGTGGCTGAGGTAACGATTCGCTTGAGGCGTGAGGCGGCCATTTTGTCATCACGCCTCGATGGGGTGTCAGGGAGGTGGCTGTAGGTGAGGGGAAGGCCCCAAATATAAATATCAAATGTAAAACAAATGCTGGAGGAGGCTGTCAAGATGCACCAAGGGTTGTTCTGAGATGAGTGCTGGCTTATGCAGGTTAATGATGAGGTTTCTTCGAGCAGCGGTGGCTCTGGCCAAGCCCAAGTTCAGTAAAACTCCATGCTGTGGTTGCCCTGTCCAGAAATGCCATTAATAAATTTTAAGTATGCATCAGATCTTTCCGATATAGGCCAGTTATGGTAGTGGCTGAATTCTGCACGGCGACATGCGTGCAAGCTCCTCCGTTAAATCCAGTCTTGCTGCTGGTGCTGCTGAGAAAAGACTGTCCTGACCCTTTAGTCTTTCAGCTGATATGTCTCAGAAGAGCTCACCAGCAGTAAAAAGCGGTACTGTCTGCTCGTCTTTTCCCCATAGCAGGTAACTATGAACACATATGGAGGAGAATATAGTATTCACGTACAGAAACTCTACTTAACGTCTGTACTTGCATTTTGGCAGGAAGGTGTGCCTGCTTTGGGCAGATGGAAGTGTTGGTTCTCCTGTGAGAGGAGCACAGCAGCGTACACGTCTCCTGTCCGTGGGCTGGGGTGGTTTGCAGGACACGTTTCACATGTCGCAGTTCAAAGATTGTCATTGCGGTTGTTACTGGGGCTCAGTACTGCAGTGCCTGCACTTGTCTGTCCCAGAAAACCAAACCGCTGAGCATCCCCTGTGAAGAGAGCTCACCCCTTGTGTCTAAACCTGTTTTTCTCTTGCAGGTTATTAAAGGTCGGGTGAAAGACCTTATGATACCGAGGTACAAGATTGTTGTGGTTATACATATCGGGCAGCTGAATGAGCAGAGCATGCAAATCGGAAGCAGGTGCCTGTGGGATCCTGAGAGTGACACGTTTTCGTCGTACGTGTTCAAGAACGCTTCGCTGTTTGCTCTTGCAAATGTCTATGCCATCTATTTTGAATAAGGAGGTTTAACAGCAGGAGAAGGGAACATTCATCTAACTCTTCCTCTTTCTGTTGTTGAAAACGGTTGTGAAGGACCAAGGCAACTTTCACCTGTTTTGAAATGTGGTTACCATAAGCCTTTCGGTGGTGAATGTAATAATTGTATTTCCCAGAGCTTTCTCTGGGAAGTGATTCTCTGTGAAATGCTGGTTTGCCCCTGATTCCAGCTGCTTGCAGATCTGGGTGTCCCTGTCGTACTTTTTTCTCCCTGAATTTGCCCTCGCTACATGATCCCCAAGTAGAAACCACGGAGGGATTTTGGGAAAGTAAAACTAAAGCATTTTAAAACTATCCCCACTGAGTGGTGTTTGCGGAGAGCGAGGGAGTCAGGAGCTTTGCTTGCCAAGGGCTGGCCAGGTCTGACCAGGAGCTGCCCCTGAGCCCCCACTGCAGAGAAGGTGGTTAGTTCTGCTTGGAGAAGACTAGCTCTGTCCCGTAGTGCTTGAAATCAAGTGAAAAATGTCTTCAAATCCGATCATGTTTAGACTATATAGATCTAAGATGTCTGAGCCCTTCTGTTAAAGATGCTTGAGTCTAGCAAAAAAAATAATAGTAGAATTGGGGTTCTCAGCTGATAGCTGCCTGTAGAGAAAAGGGGAAATGACATCGCTCTGAGCTCAGGAGTGTATTTCCACTCTCCCTGGGTGCAAAGTCACTCTCTGCTAGGTAGGACCTCGCGTAGACGTTACGGGAAGCAGGTGGAACAGGACACGATCCGTGGCCAGTGCTGACCAGTCACAGCCCTCCTCCGCGGCGGCTGCTGCCCTGCTGTGGTGGGCTTTGACCCATGGGCCTCACGGCGCGAGGCCGTCTGCACTGCGTTGGTCGTATTCTGCTTCTGGAGGCACGCTTTTTGCTGCCTGTATTGCGCAGCTGAAACCTGCTGTTGGATTTTCATAAGTAAGAGAACAAGCATATGATAAATTGCTTTTTTAATTTCATTTTATGTGCAAAGCTGAAACTAGGATATAGTTAGATGGGACGAAATATTTGTGCTCATGACTAAGAGTTTAACTCTAAACCACTGTAAACACTTTGTGGAACCCAGACAACCCAACCTGAACAGTCATTGAAGCCTGTTCACTCCTTACTGTCCTCCTAAGAATATACTGTCCTCCTAAGAATAAAGCTACAATTAAAGAATACAACTGAAATAATTGTGGTTTATAAAGTCATGATTATTTTAATACATGAAAGCTGTGACATTGAACCCTGCCAGTATCTGCCGCGTTTCAGCACAGGGAACTGATCTCTCTCTCACTGCAGCCGATGCTGCAGCAGGATGTGGTAAGCAACTTGGCTGCTTCGCGCTTTTTTAGCGCAGACGTTTTCCTGGCGCGTTGCAAGTCTCGCTCTGTCTCGGGCTCGATGTTACGGATTTCTTCGCTGTCGGCCTCCAGCCTCTGGTCTGTGTATGTCCAGGAGTCACCATAACCGTCGTTCTCTTGCGAGAAAGGCAGGGGATTTTCACTCTCTGTCACAAAAATTAGAAGCTAAAAATTAGAAGTCATGGAATCATGAGTTGTTTATAATACTTATCTTTACTAGAAAGACCAGCCTCCAGCCGGGGAGCTGAAAGGACTGTCCTCTGTGTTCCTGACACGCGCAACTGAGATGCACCAGATCACTGACTTCTCACCAGGGCAGTGTTAAAATAGATAGGAGAGGTATGCATTCTGTGATTAACATGTTAAAAAAAGGGGTGATTTATGGATTTATATTGAAGAGTGTTCTTTGTAGGAATAGTTGCCGTATCAGTCTTACACTGATAACGTTTGCTTCACAGGGTAAACCCATGATTTGATGTGTCGGTGGCACTTGGCCAGCACGTTAACCCAAAGCTGCTTGTGGGTTTCCTGAAGTGCAGATACTACGTTAAGGCATCAGATACCCCACAATTTCAAAGTTCCTGGGTGTTCCCACTTAAATTACATTTGTGATTCACGTGCGTTTTAAATACCACAGTACAACTGGGCACTGCCTTGTGGAGTTGTGAAAGGTATAGTGGTTATCTCGCTTAGTTTAGCAGTGGGGGTTTCTTCTCCTTTAGCAGACTCAAGTAAGGTGTTGCAGGTGGCATCACTTTTTATGTTTGTTGAAAGCTGCTGCTACCGTAGTATTTTCAAAAAAAGGCAGATGTTACTCCATGGAAAGTATGTAAAGCGTCTGTTCCTGTCATCTGCCTCATTTATTTTCTTTTTTCTAGTTATTTTAACCTATCAGAGTACAAATTTCTAGCAGTGCATGTAATGGCTGAATTTTATGACTTTAAAAATGTGCTAGAAGATATAAATATATATGACACCATATTAAGATACTTACATCACAGAGTATATATTCAACATTTTAATTATAATATTATTAAGTTGTAATTAAGTTTCTGGTTTCTAGTGGGGAAAGCGGTGCATCCCACTGAAGACAAGAGTAAAAAACTTGCATTGACTGCAGCAAAGCTTGTCTCTGACGTTTAAAATGCCACGGCACAGATAGTTTCAGTGATAGCCTCGGGCTTAACTCGTGGCTCCTCAGGTTGACTGAGAAAAATCTGGATCTAAATGGGCCTTTATTTAACAAAACAGCACACTAAGCTCAGCCAAGCAAGCTGCAAGGAAATAAAAGCCATGAAGGTGCACCACTTCTCTTGCTGTCGCAAAGCAAAGCCCATGCTGTTCACGCCAGGGGAGCAGCAGAAGCCCTGAGGTACAGCCTGCAGGTGATTTGGTTCTCCCGAACCCCCTTGGAGGTAGGCACACCTTGCGGGGGGTGAGGAGCCTGTAGTTCATTAATTAGCACTTACCAAACAGGTAGTGATAATCAGTCAAATGCCTTTTCCATCGAGAGCCGCCGCAGGTGAAGACGATGGCTCTGACAAAGTCCCTCCCACAGAGCTTCACGGTGTTTCCTTCACCTTTCCCTTCACATGCTGCAATCAGGAGCGAGAGCAAGGCCAGCGCCAGCACGGTGCCCCTCATTCTGCGGACCCGGACCTTGGAGGCTGGCTGTTGGCAGGGGACCTGCGAGGCCGAGCTGGGGACTTCTGCCCAGATCCTCTCATTTTATGCTGATGGCCCATCCGCTCCACTGAGTAGCGGCTCGTTCTGAGGATGACTTAATGTTTGCTAAAAACAAGTTAATCGCTTGTTTCCAGTAATGTTTTAAGTGCTTTGGGATTCGTGCTGGGATTTTGGTCAGGTATTAAAGACCTCTAAAGAATATGTAACTGCTTTACTATAGGAACACGTGCAGTATAACATGTTTATAGGGTACAGCTTTGATCAGTACCATTAATGTGTATGTTCTGCAGAAAGGCGAGGGTGTGTACTGCCTGATTTGTAGGTAATGGACTTTGTCTGTGTTTCCCACACAGCTCTGCTACCGCAGCCTGTTGCCCGGTCATGCCTGTTACCGCGGTTTAAGCAACGTCGGGAACTTTTCTGTTAGTGATCCCAAGGTAAAAGGGAGTTAGTTAACAACTTCCAGCGATGTCCACAGTTGCCTACCTCTTTGTTACCCCTGCCTTGTTCTCTGGCCAAGCATCCCCTTGTCAGCTGGCAGCTGTGGATATTTCAGGGGAATGTGCTGGGCCGAGACTCACAAGAAAATCATGGGGTTTTGGGGCAAATGTAGGCATCCGCGCCTGCACGTGCCTTGCTATGATTCCTAGCGTGCTACGTGATAGGAGGCAATCTTGCAGCGTGCGGAGATTTGAGCACAGTGAACTCGTCGTAACAAACTGCACGGAGCAATGTGGTTGTCTGACAGTGTGTGTCCATCGGTATTTTCCTGGTAGATATCTGGACGCAGTGGAGTTGCTTTGCTGTGGCTGCACGGCTCAGGTGTCTCTGCAGTGAGGCCTCTGGATGCGACCCTTGTCCAAAAAAGGCATAGGAAAGAGAGGGAGATGGCTCTAAATGAAGCACAGAATAGCCACAGGTCAGTGTCCTGGCTGTCCCTGGCCTTTTGGTGACAGCTGAAAGGCAGAAGTGGGTTCACTAAAGCAGCGTGGAGCAGTGTTATTGTGCTCTGGGACCGGAGGTTAGTAGATTGGCTGTGCTGCCATGGATGTTGTTGGCTGCGGTTGCTGTAAGCTTCTGTAATAAATTCTTGCAATAAAATGCCTTAAGGAGAAAATTTGTCAATTAGGAGGTCAGAAATTCCATGTTTAAGAACAAAATACATGAGGAGCTTTGGAGATCTGTAGCACTTCCTAGCACCACAAGTGTTTTCCAACACCATAATGTTACAGTTAATTAGTTTACACGATGTGCAGCATGAATTACGATGTGTTACAGCCTTGACAGAAAGCTTGTTTTTTACCAGTAGCATCCGTAAGTAAACACTCGTGACCACTGATGGAAAATATATGGTGTATTTTGTTCAGATTTATAATAATGATTCACCTTAATGGGTGTCTTTCCTTGAAATGCACAAAGATGAATTTTATGTCAAGGGTAAACTCGCGTGTTCACTGTCAAATGTGCAGATCAGAGAAGGAAGTGAATGTTAATGCATCACAAATGATCTTTAACTTCAGTGATGTGTTAAATGTTGGACGTTTATTGTCAGGCTAACGAGAAAGTCCAAATGCCCCGTATCTATAAAATACGCGGACTGGTACATAGTGCTCTCATGAGCAGGCAGCTGTTGCCTCCATCAGTTGGCAGGCAGAGAGCTTCACTGCCAAGCTTCTGCATGGTCGAGCTCCTGTGACGGGGGGTCCCTGCTGTGCTGAGCAGGCGATAGGGCTGTAGCCTCGGTCTTCTCCTTAATTGCTCGTCTGCAGAGATGTTCTACACTGTCTGTGAGCAGTCGGTCTCTGAAAACCCTCTCAGGTACCACGGTCCAGCCGGTGGCTTGCTGGGTGCTTTTTCCTGTTTCTTCTCATCTGCCCTCCAGAAAGACAGCCCTGGCAGCCAAACACTGCCTGCTTCCAACCAGCAGCGCAGGCTGAGCAGGCGTTCCCAACAGCTTTCGGCTCTCCAGGGCTGGGGGGCTGCTGAGATCTCAAAAAGCGTAGATCTGACTTCCAGAGCTGCAAAGGTCAATCCCTGCTGTAGGACCAGATTGTTCTCATGTCCGAGGAGCTCTCAGGATGGTGTCAGTGTGGAACAGAGGGAATTTAACCTGCAATTTTCCATTATCCTCATTTGCCAGGGGTTGAAATAGTTGGTCTGGACTCCTGCCTGGTGTGGGAGGATGTGCAGCTGGCAGGAGCACTTGGTGCCTCTCAGAGCTCAGCTTGCACCCTCAGCGTGGTTATGGGGATGGCAGACAAGGTGGATCTGATGGAAAGTCCATTCGTTTGCTGGATGGTTTCACCAGGCTATGCCTGGTAAGGACTTCAGCTGTATTATGGAGCAGCCTGTGCAGGAGGTGATTTTTAGTAACCCAAGGAGAAAAGACCTTGGAGGGAAGAAAAAAAAAAACCAAAAAAAACCCACAGGAGAAAAAACCCAGGGAGGAAAGACTCGGGAGACCTTTCCATTACCTTATCTGCATTGCAGGGAAGGCCATCTGTGTATGGCTGCTGTTTGTCTGATGAGGGGGACTTCCAGGGGAAAATTTAGAGCATTTGCAAGAAGTTTCTAACCACTATGGCTTCAAAGAGAAATTTTAATGATTGAAAAAGAATAAATGGTTTATGTTAATACTACAAGAAGTCTGTCTTGCTGTTTACCAAGTGCGAAGAGGTATCATTTAGCTACTGTTAAATAGCTGCAGCAGGACCGATTATGTCACGTAAGGGATCAACCTGTAAAACAAGAGGAAAGAAAGAGCTGTATGCCAGTGTCGTTGCAGTAGAAGACGTGCAGAGATCCAAAATTCTGATTTACAAACTGAGAGCAGAATTGCTTGTGCAGTGACCAACCTGGAAGGAGGCTAAGGTGGTTTGTGTTATGTCAGCTGATTCTTTGGAATTCTGTTAATACTCTGCTTACCTCTAAGTGCTCTTTGAAAATAGCGGTTCCTGGCAGGCCTGTCTGGATTGCATTTGCGGCATCATACTTAGCAGCATACAAACACACAGCTTGTTTATAAAGGAAATTAATTTTCAAGAATGATGTATGTGTGATGGCTGTACTTTAGAGGTGATGGCCCCTGAAGTAAGTCTCTCCCTTTAGTGTTAGTTGTAGCACAGACCCTGTCGTGCTAAGCCTTGTACGTGCTTAAGCCTAGGAAGACCTCGCTGTTAGCAGAACAGGGAGTGAAGGAAAAAGGTGATGCTGGGAAGCGGGGCTCCCTCTGCCACTCAGCGGCCAGTTATGCCACATGCCCAAAGTCCGTGAAATTAAGCACTGGTATTTGTAGTCCTGTTCTGGTGACATACCTAGAAAATTACCCCTATGCTCTTATTAACTGAACTTCTCTGCTCAGAGGACTTGGGCTGCGTTGTAGTGATTTGTAGGGGGGGAAAAAACCCACTAATTTTATTTTCTAAGTTTAAGGGAAATATCTTTTTGCTCTGTGAAAAGCACTTGGTAAATGAGGCTGGTAATTACCGGAATTTTTAAGTGCAATGCTGACACTTGTGAATTTTTAATGCTCAATGCCCTAACAATGAAGGTTAGAGTAACATCTGCATTTTTGTTCTCTCCAACTTAAGTTTAGCGTTTTGCAGCAGGAGTTTGTACTGTGGACCAGGCAAGGAGGGTCCAGTGGGCCTTTGGGATAAACGAGCACTGCAAAACTGAACAGAAGGGATTCAGGGTTGACATCAGCTTTTACACTGCTGCTGACACGGAATCTATGCAATGGGACGATTGGAAAGGGACCTAGTTGTAAGGCAAGTCAAATTCTCACGTGACATCCAGGACAGGAAAGCCCTCGCGAGGGTAAGCGGTGGCTTCTAAGAGTGACGGCAATGCAGAGCAAACCAAAGGACTAATGGGTTTGCTGCCACCAAGGAAGTGAGACTATGTTGTTGGTGGCCAGGAGAGGGCACGTCGTTCCTGCATTGTCAGCAGGTAAGGGCGTTCTGCCAAGTGCAGTCACCTGCAGGCTGCATTTAGAGAAAGCTCCACCTCCCTGCCCTTGCCCCAGCATCCCTCCCAAATCCAGCTGCAGCGAACCTCTGGATTTGCGATCAAGTGAAACCTCAAGTTCGACGTTGACTTCAGTGTTCCTGAAGTTTTTAGCAGTACAGCATGCAGAAGGGCAGGAATCGCCTCGGGTTTTAATCTGGTTACAGAATTGCATCTGATTCAGTATTTATTAGCTAGATTATTAACAGAAACCCCTTTCTGAGGAATGAAGTGCCAGACAAGCATGGAGGCCTCTGAGGACCACCGTCTTTTCCTAGCGAATCGTACCTTCTTACTGCTGGGAGCAGCCAGGTTCCGTAGCTCAAACACGCTGACTTCTCCTTTAGTGTCTCCTACGAGCAGGCAGTCGGTGTTCTGGGCGAAGAGTACGGATGTGAATTTCCCTCTCGGGCTGGCAAAGCAAGAGACCACGGGGTACAGGCTGCAACCCCGCAGAGGCAAGGATTAATGATGGCATAGGTAACACTGCGTCTGCCTGGAGCGTACGATCAGGTGAAGTCTGGCAGTAACGCAGGTCTGATAAATGCTGCATGTTTTACTTTTTATGTTCTAGATTAACTCAAAAACTAAAAAGTGAGACAGTGTTTTGTTTGGTCTCTACCAGAACAAAAATCCCAGCTGCTATTAACTAAGATATCCTGGTTGCCTAAAATCTGTCCAACTGCCTAATATGGAGGTGGTGGTTAATATTTTTATTAAGTGAACAATTTACTTTTTGCTACCGCAAGATGTGGCAGGGCTCCTACTCCACTGCTGGCTTCCTGCTGTCGTTAGTCCTAAATAGTGTGGAGCAGCAGTACGAGGCCACAGATTAACTAAGATGCACATGAGATGTGCACCCACTTTACCGTAGTGGGAAATCACAAGAGGTATCTGAACTTCTGACCATCTTATCTTTATGAAAGGTCCAAAGTAACTGTTTTGCTATTTTTCCTTTTAACTGTGGCAGTGGTAGAATCTATGATTTCTGCAGCAGAAAAGACATTTTACCTTTTATCAGTTCCACGGGGCATCCAGCTCCTTCTCTCATACTCACAATTCTCTGGTAACTACAGTCTGCTTTTACAAAATGAGTATTTCCAAATTCAGTGCTTTCAATAACTAAGCAAGCAAATGGCACGGAGCTGTCATGCTCTGGTAACAATACTGATTAGGCAATAATCTGGAGCCTTTGTGCCATTAAGTTTCAGAATCTTCTTTGAGAAAAGGCATCACTTACGTGCTGACACTAAGATCCCAAATTTCTACTCTGCTTTCGTTCACTGCTGCAAAGATGAAGGCTGATTTTGGAGACCACGTGATGTCATGAACAAAAGCAGCAGCGGAACTAAAAGTTAAAATGGGCGTCTGTGAATCCTGGTGCCATAAAATAACGCTCCAGTCTGCAGAGCAGCTTAGGAACATGTCAGTGCTGAATGGATTCCAAGCGACTTTGTACACAGGACCCTTGGTGTTTGGGAAGAAAGAAAGAACTTTGTGTTATTCTAGAGCTACGGCCTCACAGGATGGTTTTTAATAGTGACCTTTCATGGAAATCCCCGACTGTCCCCTGACCTTAATAGCAGACCCAGCATTTTTTATGTGAACCCATAGGAAATTAGGATGCAGCAGATGTGATAAGACAGGAGAGGTCTTAGGAATAAAAAGCATTTGGCTGATTCTGTCTCTTCACCAGTTGTTAGGAGAAGCCAATGCTGAAAGGGCAGCTTCTTGGGCGAAGCAAAGACTTTCAAAAAAAGAGATGCTGCTAAAGTTCTGCTGGCTTTCTCTGAGGTTATTTAACTGTGGTTTCCAGGACAATCAGATTACTGCCTGATTTTCTTAAAATAAAGCCTGAACTAAAGCTTTAAAACGGTTTATAGTACAAGTTTTAATAAATTACGTTAAAAAATCCTCATAGTGTCGAAAGTAATCCTGTAAGACTGAGATGCTTTATGCTATGGGAATTCATCCCTAATATAAGAAAAGAAGTTTAGGTTTCTGTTATTGCAGCTGTTTTGTTTAGTAAAGAGAAGGAAAGAAACTATTACATTTGTGAACTTAACTGAACAGTTTCTGCTGTTACAACTTTTTCTATGTATCACTCACCTTATGGCCTCTGTATGTCTCTAGAAACTGCTCACTGCATGAACAGCAACACTTGTGGATGTGTCCCTCTTCTGTTCCAGCAAGATAAAAATTAGTATCCTGAAAGAAAGGTGAAAGAAGCCTACGTTGGATTAACCTATTTATCACTCATCCAAAAATACATGAAGGACTGCATGAGTTTGGTGGAAGTGACAGTCCTCTGAAGAGCGAAGGTGGAGCTGCCAGGATGTTGTGTGTTGGCTCGCTGCGTGCAGCAGAGCTACGTGTGCAGCACATACAGCGCTGCCAGAGTGTATCGGGTTTGCTCTGTGTGTTCTCCATCTATGCAGAACATATGCTGTAGGTTTTGACTCCTGAAAATCAGTCTTTTTCTCCCTCAAAGTGATCCTTCTGTGATTCACGTGGGCAAACACGTGAATGCTTCAAATGCTCTGAGGACAAACCATTAAGCTGGATAAAAAGGAGAAGCACGGCCATCGAAGCCCTAGACTCGGGAGATGTTCAGCAGTCGTATTCTCACTGATTTGACCAACACACAGAGGAAACCTACCCTAGGGTCTGACCCAAAGCACCGTCAGTAACACGGCTGAATGATATCGTTGTTCACGTACAGGGATTACTTGCTCGGTTTACCCTATGATCCATTTTGGGTAAAATTGTTACTAGCCAAGAAGCAATTTGTTTGAGAACTAAATATGCTTTAAACACTAGTGCAAGCTAGTGCATGTTAAAGTAGCTCCAGCTGAGGATTTCACCTCCACTGTATAGTTCTGGATAATGCTTTAGCCAGGATGGACTTTCTGAGCCTACCTTGGGATGGAAGTCAAAGCACATTCCAGCTGCCAGTTGAGATATCAGAGCTTCACTTTTCCTTTCTTTCTCGCCTGGTAATTTTTTCTTCTCACTTTCTATTCGCTTTATTTTCATCAGATCTGTGCAAATAGCAAGAGTTTTTGTCAAACAGGTATGTCACAGTGCTCTGAATAACTCATGCTGCTTTGGAAAGCTCAACAGCTCTTAAATGGATTGTGTATGATAACTGGTATAAAGCATGTCACCCGAAGTAAAATGAAGCAATTGCAATTTCAAGTATTATCCCTCTGCAGAAAAGCTGCAGGGGAAAATGCTTACCAGTGCAATCTAGTCTTTTCTGTATAAGCCACTCGGTTACTCGGCCATCTGCTGAGATACAGATTAATCTCTCTCTTTTGCCATCTCCTGTCGTACCTCTGTCCTGTTCCACCCACCTCAGTTGCCACACAGGACCTGTATGTTTATTTGAAGATTCACTGGGGAAAAAACGCACATGATAAATCATAGATGAACAAAGACAAGACAATATATTTGAAAAGTAATTAACCTTCCACTTTGTAATGAACATCAAGTCTTCTGACAGAAATGTTGCTTAGCTTTTCTTAAAAAAAAAATCTAAAAATTGTCTCTTTTCTCCAGGAAACCTTTTCTTTTATCAAACACGTTTGATGTTTAGTTCAGGGCACTGTTTAATGTGCTGACACACCTTTCACTGATACCTGATCATGAAATCAATCTGCACCTTGTAGGAGAGTGCCCTAGACCTGGGGAGCTGCCTGTGGGGCAAATGTCTCCCTGATCACCCCTTCTCTCTCACTTTCTTCTTAGTTCCTGCTTACCCCTCACCTGTTCTGATATTCTGTCCATTTTTGGCACACGGAATCAGTGAGAAAAGACCAAAAGCTACCACTGGTCTCCTATAAGGATTCATTATCTGGGGCAGGTTTGTCCTAGTTAGTGCATGGAGTATAAAATTGTACGTGGTGGTAACTTCCTGTGTTTTCTTAAAATGTCAGAGCATAGTACTAATTTGTTTGACCTTTCCAACGTGGGGAACTCATTTGTTTGCACAGCAACAGCACAGAGTGTTTCATACCCCAAATAAGGAGCAGTGGTGTTCAAGTAATGCAAGCGGAAGTAAGAATAGAGAACGATGGCAGTGCAGGGGGAGAACGGCAGTGTCTGAGGATTTGGCTGTGTCAGTGTAGATAGGTGGATGGGAAAAGTCCGGCTGGCCCGCTCTGGCCCTGCCAGGCATTTATGTCTTACCATAAACTTTTGTGTCTGCAATTTTGCTCCAGAAACTTTTAGTAGGTGCAAGTATTGAGTGTTTATGTAGGTGTTTCAGTCAAAACTGGAAGATACTGACAAAAGTTGGAAGTGAAAAAATTGTGCAGCATCCCTGAGCATTCACAAGCCTTAATCATCAATAGTGTTACTATTCCCTAAGCCTCTCAGTTCTGGATATTCTTTTATTTGCTAAGAAGTGACCGAGATGGGAGGAGACAGGAAATCATAGCCTTACCTGCTGTCCAAAAGCACAGTGTCCTTACAATTCCGTACGTTATAGATTGCGACAGAACCATCGTACATTCCAACTGCTAAAAGATTTGGGCTTGCCATAGAAAAATCCAAAGCAGTAACACCATGCTCGCACCAGAAAATGCGCTCTGGCCACTGACCAGGAGAAAAAGACAAGAATGTTTGAAGTTAGTTTCTTATTTTACCTTGGTCTTCTCAGCACTGGATACTGAATTGCCAGGCTCTGCTGGAAAATTCAAGCGCTGATGACGATAGCAACCACTTCTAGATAGAAAATAGGTACTATAGTCTAAATGGTTCAGTTTATTTCTTGCTAGAACTGGTGAACTGAGGAAAAGATACAGACTATGCAGAAATATGACACTGTAAAATAAGTTAGATGCGCCTTCTCCAAACCAAATACCTAGAAATCAAGTTCCCTAAGATTCAGCTATGTGAATACAGTGTGGAGTGTTTGTTTGTTTTTCTTTTTAAAACAAACTTGGCATTTTGGAAAACTTCTCCAGTTGTTTTCTATCTTGTAATGTGAAAGTAAGTACCTTTCCAATTACAGAAACTTAGCTGAAGATGAAATGCAATCTAATGTACTTCAGGTAATCTGTAAACCAGTATTTTCCTGTCATTTCTCCATGTAACCAAAGAACTGATTCAGCTCAGTTATAACATTAAGTCCTTAAAGTCACCACATCAAGATCCTGAAATGGGAAACAGCAGAGTGTTAGTTGGCAAAGAACCGTATTTCAGTGCCAGACCTTATTTCTTAATGTTAGGGACTTGAGGGCTATGGTGACATCTGTGAATCACGAGAGTATTTGATTGTTGTTGAGGTGATAACTATGCATCAAAGACTTAACTCTGCATAGTTTGAATTAGTCTAATACACAATTACGGCCAAGTGAAGTTTGTAGAACAAATGAAACTAAGGTTGTGTAATTTGATGGCAATCAGATGATTTTTTGCTGTGTCACTTTGTAACTGGGATTTCCAAAATTTTTGGAAAAAAATGGCCAGTTTAAAAAGGATCACTTTTCAGATGGATATGTAAGGGTGCAACTGTTACATTGATGAAATCTACTGGTTTTTTGACAGTTTTATGAGAAGTTAGAGTAGATCATTATATTTAATTATATACTTTTTTTTTCCCTTCAGCCTAAGAGAATTTCATGGTACAACAGAAAATGGACTGGAAAGGATAATCCTTAAATTTGAAAGACAGATGTTCTCTGTAATGAGAGGCTGGAAGTATTGAACAAATGGCTCATATGTTTTGAAAAACAAAAGGTAAATGGATTTCTTTTCACATTTGCTGTGCTCAAGACTTTTCCAGTCTAAAAAATAATTTCTACGCACCTGGGTCTAACCACAGTAATAATGAAACAGATTTACAGTCGTGGGCAGGTCGCCATAGGGATTGGAAATGGGCTACGGAGAGCCACATTGCTAAGTTGCCTAGTGTGGACTGGTACTACCTGACAGCAGTAACCATCTGTTAGTTGTTTGGTGGCCTGTGGGCAATGAGTTTAGTTCCTGTGAGCAGATGTCTGTGTTACCAAACCACCAGTACAGCCAGCACCTCTGTTGAAAGTGCCAGCTGAGAGGATGGACAGGCAGAGACACTGAACTGCTGCCTACAGGCACTTTCCTTGGTCAAGATTTATGCACATTGCTAAGTACTGTAGTTGGAATCCATTTTCCGGAAACGTGTGGTTTTGGCTAGCAAATTTAACCTCACCGGCTAGGTCTTGCTTTTTGAAACAGGAAGAGGGAAATAAATAAAGCAGAAATAGTACAGCAGAAAAATGCATTAAAGGAAAAAAAAAACAAACTGACTGCTTGTTACCATGGGGTTCTTCAATGACCAACAGCAAGCCAAGCCCTTCTTCTGTTCTTTAAAATCAAACAGTCCGTAACCAACAGCTAAAAGATCCTAAAAGCACAGAGTAACAGATATATCTCAGTTTAACTTGAAGAACAGTAGTATCTTTCTAAAAGGCAACTTTCTGTTAACTGACTCTCAGCGCAAAGTCTGGAAAACAGTGCTCATGTCATATGCAAGTAGAATAACACACAAGAACAACAGAATTTCAGACTTTCTAGAATAGTAGAAACTGGTTCAACGAAAAAGTGCTTTCATAGGCACTACCAGTTGTCTTTGCAATCCCCTCTCCCTGGCCATCATAAAAATATGTCCCTTTCCAGAGAGGAATATACATTATTCTATAACCATATTTTAATGTGCAGTATTTAATGGGCCACATAATACTACTACTACTTTCTCTCACAGCGTTGGCTGTAAAAGGAGCTTCAGTGACCACCTCAAACTCCCAGCTTTTCACTCTCTACATGGGGGTCCAAAGAATTCCATTCATTCCTTTCCATCAGCAGAGGTAAGAAAGAGCAGCAAAAATTTAGTCTTCAACTCTGTTATTTTTTTTCCTACACAAAACAACTAGTTTGTGAAATTAAGACTTTAAAAGTAGGTAATTTCTTACCCTATATTTCTAAGACTGAAGTCTATAAATGTGTCCAGCTTTAGAATATCTGTGGATCTGGTGTACTAACATTATGAAATGGTCTTTACTTTCTCTCTTTTTTTCCCTTGGGGCAATCTTACTGGTTTTATGTTTCTCATCCTCACCTGCATTTTACCTTCTTTCCATTCATTATTTTTGTTGTGGCCATAAGAGAGCTCTGTTGGAAAAACTGAGCCTTACATTAGTCTGAAAGCGGAGATGTCTGAGTCATTCTCACCTCCACCAAAACTGAATTAAATCAACTTGGGCCAGCTGCCCAGAAATTTGTGCCTGTTATTATGCATCTTATCCTTCAAGTTTGATGAATGCCTCTTTCTTGGGAGATTACTGTTAGAAACAAAGATGTGGTATCTAAACTATTGTGAATAAACTCCATCAATGGTGATAAAGTTTAGTAGTAGGGCTTTAAATTTCAGCTTCCAATTCCATTACAGACCGAGTCTATTATCTTAACAGTGTTGTTCAGGTGACCGCCCATGGTAAACTGACGTATGCTGGACCAATTAAAGCTGTTGTGACACATTTGTAGGAAAAGCCCAGTGCAGCTGTCCAACCTGGAAGATAATGTAGCAATATTGTTGTACGGAAGGACAAAATACAGAGAGTGGGATGCAAAGACACCCTACCTGACTGTAGGGGTGAATCCATCTCTTCAAGATCCCTCTCAACAAAGCACATCAAAATCAGGAGTTTATTTACAGCAACAATTGCTCATACCATTTTTTAAACAGCTTAGAAGAAGCGATTTGTTAACTCACTGGGTTTACTTTGCTCCAAGCCATACTGCTCACACTGTGGCCATTGGTTAAATCACATATATATGACCACAATCGTTCCAGTCTGGGAGGTACAATTTCTTCTGGGGTTTTATTTAGACCTGAGAGAACTGATGGGTCAATGAATGCTTCCTTCTGCTCTTCCTTATCCTGCTTTTCCGTGTCATGCTCTTCCTGTTTAGCTTCTTTCACGGCTTCTGCTGTACCACTAGTGTCTGGTGTAACATCGGGATCTAAAATGCACAAATATGGTAGAGTCTGAGTAGTAACATTTCACTTATCTAACTCCAGTCATTCACATTTGCCCTTGCAGCAAATATTTTTCAGCACAATAAATGAAGATTTGAGGAATTAAGACATCCTAATTTCTAAAGCCATGGCTAAAATATTGATAGGGACAGAAGATGGCTGGATCAGGCTGTAGTGTGCCAGTTATGCTCCAGGCGTTTAATGGGTGGATTTAGCTACCCAGCAACAAGTTATGAATTTATGTCCACCCCTCACCAGGAAGGTTTCTAATCTCTCATATGTAAAAATTTGTTTAAACGGGGATTTTTTCAAGTTAGATGCCAAATCGTAAAGAGCCACGCTTAAGCACTGATGCTGAAACACCGTAGCTAAGTTACATGATGCTGTAATAAGTTGCTCATTATCTGGGAAAATAGGTTTAGAGCATACTTTTAGACTGCATTTTCTAAGTATTTTTTTGTTTACCCACTCCTTTATTTTATGTAATGTGCAAATCATAAATTGATCTCAGATCACTGTTAACAAAATGAGAACACAATAACTGCCGTATTGTCAGAACAAAAGTGCTCCTGGCCAGCGTGGTGCTCCAGCTGTAGCTGCTTCCTGAAGAGTGACAGAACGTAACAGGTTCCTTGCCTGAGAAACTGAAACTCTACGACGTGAAGGGGTACCATACAGTAAAAGCAGTGTGAATCTGACTTTTTTTTTTTTTTTTTTCAATCCCTGTGCTAACTTGGAACTCCTGTAAAAGGTAAAATATTACTTAGCACTTAGGCCCAGGAAATGCCTCTTACAGTCTGCAATAAACGTACTTTATGTTAGATGCTGAACAGCTATCAAGCTAAAACTTCTGTTTACCATCAGTCTCCTTGTAGAATAAATAAGTAACTGTAAAAGGCATTCCAATGCAAAAAAATGGTTGGAGAAGCTGCAGAATTAATCTGTATCTTAACAAGTTTGACTAACATTTTAAGTAAATCTCAGTGAAGGGGAGATGAGCCAGCTCAGAACTCATTTATTCAGTTCTTCCAAGTATAGTAAGGGGTGTCTATGAAAGTGAATGTAAAACTGCCAGGTTCATGTGGACATCTCATAAACTCTCCTTTCCTTCCTCTGTTTCTTAAATGACTTGTCACCTGTAAAGACACTCAACGAGGGACATAACTCCATGACTTTCAATAGCATGCCAAGCCTTGTGCTGAAAACAGGGTGGCCAATAAGAAACAAACCTAAAAGGACAGGAAATTGCCGATAAGCTGCAAGTTTGGGTTGAAAAATATTCTCCATTAGAATCCTCTCCATGACAAATAAATCCTGCTGAAAGTTTTCTGATGTTAATATAGCTTCTGAATGGCATTCCTCCTCTTCATGGATTCTGGCATGAAGAGCGCTTTCTGAAATCATTATAGAAGTTGTGCTGCCTGACAACAGATAATATGCGAAAAAAACAGTTTTAACATGATAATTCTTTGCACATAAAAATCAAGGGACAAGAAGTCTCCTCCTCCTACACCTGCAAAAAACACAGAAGTATCTATCATCATCAAAAAAATACTTCCACTATTAATTTTTCTTGCTTTAATTTTATTTGCTTTTATTGCTCGAATACTGAGTATGATGAGATACTTCTGGAGCTTTTCACAATTGGTGATTTGCTTCTATTGTCTTAAGTAAGTTAGCACCAGCAAACTTTGTCACTGCCTATTTATTTAAGAGCATTTATGATGGCACTGCATGGAAAATCTCTCAGTGCAGACCTGTCCAAGATTCTTTAGCAAAATCTCTTTCAAGTGCCAGACGGGCAGACCAAGATTTTCTTCATGTAGTTTTCACCACACAACATAGTGCTATGCACGGTTTAGGAGGATGAAAACATGGCAGAAATGTAAACCTGGAAAAATGTCACCTCTGTCAGAAGAGACAGACATAGTCTGATCGTGCTCTTTAGTTGTGTGGGATTTGCTGCTTTTCCCAGTCGTGGATCTGCTACCTTCTGCTTTTGACGTAGGTTCTGTTTCCGATACATTAAATGAATCATACAAGTCCCAGGAAGTGACCATCATCCCTAGAAATGAATTACACTGTATTATACAAGGCTTTGACACCAACCGAGGGTCGGACAAGGCTGTAGCAACAGCTGTTGTGTGACTGCAGCAGCTGCATCAGTGTGTGGGTGTGTGGCTCCCCTTTAGCAGGGGCATCTCCCCGTGAAACAGTGCTCTGCGACCTTGCCTTTGTGTGCTCAGCGGTTCAAACACGGGCCGGAATGAGCCCTGCTGATGCTCAAGGCACGCAAAAAAGGGGAAGATATGTTTTCAAATCAGATTAATCTCTGGTTTACTTCTTTTTTTTCCCCACTCATTTTACATACACTAACAAACTCAAAGGAAAAATGTTTGGAACAGCATTCCCCATAGTTTTCTTTGGCCTCCTACACGCAAAAAAAAAGTCCATAGTGAGGCAAAGCTCAGCATGCACATCTAAAACCTAGATACTCCTCTATAATTTTTTTAGAGCATTGAGGCCGAACATTTTGTAAAATTGCATCTATCTTGTGCGACTGCCAAGATTTTCTGCTCTCCCCAAGATTTTAAATTGCATAACAGAAGTTCTCTTCTTTGCATTACGGCAAATAGAAATAGAAAGCAGCATCGCTGAGAAGTTATGGGGGGGGGAAAGGGAACTGTGTCCTTTCATATTTCAAGAGATAGCTGAGTATTAGGTGAAGTTCTGCCTCCTAAGAAGCACTCCCTGCTTGCAGAGTGCTGAGGCAGGCAGGACACAGCAGCTGTCAGGTAGGTAATGACTGGTTTGTTGCAATGGATACAGTGTACCAGTGTTCAGGTATTGGGAGGGGCAGAAAAGGCCCCCAAAAATCACACCAGCCTGTCTGAACTTAAAGCTCTGGAAGTGAAAGTTGAGGAAATGTCTTCTGATTAGAGATGGAAGAAAGAAAAAAACCCTTTCCTCAGTGTCCTGCTTGTGTGCGGGGAGTCTTCTGAGGTTTCCCAAATAAATATTTAATAAGTAAACTAAATGTAATAATAAACCCACCTGCCAAGGGTATGATGGAGTAAATGAGAGCTTGTTCTTATTAAATACCCTTTCCTATATGGTCCTCAGAACATTTACCTTTATCTTCCATGATGATTTTGTCACATTGCACTTCCTTGTTCTTTGCAGCTCCATTAATGGTTTGCATCATTTTTTCTACAAAGCGATCGTTACCAGGTCTATTTTTGCAAACCTCAACATAAATCCTATTTCGCTCCCTTGGGGGGAAAAAAAAAAAAAAAGTGTATATTTGCTTTCTGAAAAACATTTGCATTCAACTTCTCAGTGTATTTAACCACAAGTTGAACAGGAGAGGATGCTCCATGTCATAAATTTACTGCTTGGGGTTTTTTTGATTGCCAGATTTTATTTCACTCTACATATTGTCTTTCAGCAGCTATTTCTGACCTTGTGATGCTGTTGTAAACCAGAAATGGCCTGTAGAGGTAGGTATCAGCAAAAATCCCTACTCCGACTACCTTTGCACTCTGGTGGAATTCAGAGGAGTTCAGGAATATGTAGCTCTCATCACTTGGGAAAGAAAGGCAGTGCATCCAAGAGACAAAAATGAAACCAGTACATTTCTTTTTCATCCAGCCCTCAGGTTCTGTAGGAACGATCAGTGGGAATCGTGAAACTTTTGCTATTGGTTTTGATATTCTAACGGCAGACATAGATGATACCCCGCCGTAGTCCACCAACAGGTTACCGTGCTCGGGAAGTCACTGTCTGCTGCTGTACAGTTGGCAATATGTGCTGTGCACACCAGCTAAGTCTGAATCATAGGAGGCTCTTCCTTTTCCTTCTTCCCCAAAGTCACACCAGACTGATTCACAGGCAGTGGGGGTTGGTGTCCTACCATGAACTTTGTGCATATACTAGCAGAAGAAACTCACTTATCTAAATTGACTTGCCAACTTGCCAACTTGCATCTCAGGCTTTGGGGCTTACGCCTACAAAAGCTGCACGACAAGTCTCTCAGTCTGCCATCCCTCACAGAGAGAACTTTGCTGCACTCTGTCTCAGTCAGCTCCTGGGAGTTAGCCTAAAAAACCTGTGTGTTCTGGGTGAACTCCCTACCAAAGGTCATGGTAGTCCAGGGAGGAGACGCTGAAGTGGAAACACACTGGATGCAACTAAGGGGAGACACAATATTTTAACAGACAAGGTCACGAGCGGTGGGGTAAGGTTTCTTCTAGCTAGAAGCACTGTGAAGAGTTTCTGAGGAAGCCAAGGCCTGCCTAGTTTGTTTGTATCTTTGTTATTAAGAAATTATTAGCTGTAAAGCTACACACAGGAATCAATGCAGGTTTGCAATTTCTTACTGGTTTCATTAAAATTAAATTGTGTAATTCACGTACACCACACTTCTCAATCTTCTCTTTCCTCCATCCCCCATGTGTTCTCTTGTCACCATCCCTTGCTTTTGCTAATCTGCATTAATTTATCAGTGGAAGAGGGTATGAATCTGATCAACAGGATGGAGTTGTAAGGAATTTAGGCTGTCTTGTCAACAGAGAGAATCAGGCCCAGTATGGCTTTAAACAAAGGCGAAATGGCAAATGGCAGTAGTCAGAACACCGAACCTACATGTGAGCAGCCTGTTCAGGACTTTGCGATCTGCAGAAATTGGGTATGCTGAACGCGCTACAGGCACATACACAACTACCAATATACCTACAGAACTCTGCCGGCATCTTCTGATTCTACAGACACCACCACAGATGGCATTTCCAATATCCAGATAGTTTCTGTCTCTATGAGGTAAATATCCACTCTCCTATCTAAGTCTTCTTTTGTCAGTTCTTCTTTTATCTCCTCTCGCCTCACCTGCACATCTGAAAAATTATATGAGGTTAACAAGTGAGACCTTTTCTGCTCTACATTTAAAAGAGGACAAATTAATTCTAAAAGTATTTTAATGATCAGGAGCCAAAACTTGTGAGGCACTGAGTTCCTTTGAAGTGCTGGGCATCTCACATCCACTGGCTGCAGTGTCTCGCAAATCACAGTGCTCCAAGGAACAGTTTAAATCTGTAATTATACAGTGTATGGTCTTTACCAGATAAGCTAACAGTTGCATCTCGTCGAGAGCCAGGTTCTGCTATTTCATCTAGTATGGACTCAGTTGTTGATGCGTTTGATATAGAAGTGCTGCTGCTTCCATATATCCTTCAGGAACAAAGACATAAGCAGAAATAGTATGTGAGAGTCCAGATGTCAGTTAGCAAAGCACTACGCAAACAGCAGCGTTGTTATCAGGATAAGCCACAGCAGACTGTAATAGCACATACAGGGATGCTTGCCTTGTAAAAGAAATCATAGAAGGCTTAGAAAAGAAAATAATGAAATGGTTTGAAAAAGACTTAAAAGGAAGAATTTGTCTGACAGCATATCCTGAGGCATTAAATAGCTGACGGAAAAGAAGCTGTTGAGCTCGCAGAGTCATTCGTAGCAGATAATAACATGAAGTGTTGGCTACCTACTGTGTGATAACGCATACCCACAGACAGCACTGTTCTCAACCAGAATGTACATTCTTTGGTGCTTTGCATGTGCTGAAATGTCTTTGAAATGCATGAGAAAGTCATTTGAAGGGATTAGCTTGCTAAAAAAAATAGGTATGTTCATAGAGGGGATAGCTGTGATAACTAGAAGTAAAACTCAAAACTTAAGTACAGTTGGGAGGTTTGTCAGCAGATTTTCTCTTCCTCAAAAGCTAAGTATGAGCAATTCTGAATATTCAAAAGGCATTTGAAAAAGGCAATTTTAAAGATTTGTATTTAAAACTGAAGTTAAATTATTTAATTCTGTTTTTTTTTTTAAATGAAGAGCTCTTGTCTCCAAAAAGGATGCATTTATTTTTTCAGGAGATACCTTGTATTTTCAAGTAATTTTTTTGTGTATATTTGCTCCTGCTTAATATCCCTACCTCTAGGATAATCCCTTATGATAGCCACCCTAGGAAACATGACAAAAAGATATTTCTTAAAGAGCAATCTCTTCTTCTCAGAAGTCACCATGGCATTAACTTTGACAAAGAAAACAGTTTTTCTTTAACTTGGGTTTTTCCCCCCCCGGTGCTGACTTTGCTCATCTTTTAGTCCCTTTGACTCAATAAATAGCATCTCATCTCCATACAATGTAAATGTGTACACACCGTTTGATAAACGGATGTGGTTTGTTATTTTTCATTTTAAACACAAAGTTATTTACCGTCTTTTGCACGACTTAATTGAATTTGTCAGCCTGAAGATAAAACGGCTCAAGTCTGTTGACTTTGTTTATTCTCTCTGTACTGAAGGTTTGTAAATGAAAACCGGTAGGTAGTGAAACATGTAATTTAGCAGTTTTAACTCAGAAATTTTTGTGTAAGAACATTTTTTGAAATGGGTGCACATAATCACGCAGAGGTTACTTGCTTAAATTAGTTTAACAGAGAGGATTCTTGCTATGTTAACAATATTTTGGTATTTGAACTGAAAGAGTCAGGTTTTTAAAAAGGGTTGTCTGTACTGAATCATTAAATGATACTGAAGTATCATTAGAACTGACAAAATACTTTAAAAGAACTGTGTAACTCTTCAGTGAAACCACACCTTTTGTTGCCAGAGCAGTTTCCCATACCCACAGCTAAGCAGATACTGATACATTCCAGTTTTTCAAGAAACAGGCTCGGGGAAGGCAGAGAGCATGTGAAATGGCTAAAGGGAGTGTATTAACGAGCTCAAATGCCCCTTCTCAGCTGCACAGCCTTGCTCAGACAACTGCTGACAGCTATCCTCCTCCTCTATCTTTAAGGTAGTGTTCTGTCACATCTGTGTGAGTAGGTTCACATCTGTGTGTATGTAGGTTCAAATTTTAAATGCCGACTATGACAGGCATGTTTCTGTATTTTGACCACAGAGTATAATTATTAGCCCTGCACAATTATTCCAGCTCCTAGTCTCTCTGAAGAGCAGATGTGTGGCTGCTGCAGGATAGGAACCCTGTGAGACAGGATTTAAGAGAGAGCTTATTGACTTACCTCGAGAACGAACCTAAACTAGCATTCACTCCTAATGTCTGATGCACGGAGAAAGAAGAGAGAAAACCAGATCCCGTGGCCCCACAGTAAGCACTTGATGCTAAGAGCTTGCCCTGCCTGGGAACAACAGTATTTGGATCTGAATGGAAGAGTGGACGGGGCGTCACATCCTTTCCTTCATCATCAAAAACCTGAAGAAATATTGAAACAATGACAATAGTTTCACTGTGTTCTCGAAACAAGCAACAGTGATGACACTTGCAACATTTATCTTCTCTGGGACAAAAAGGAGACCCTGATCCAGGCAGTAACCTGACAGAACAAACTGGTAACCCCCCTCTGCAATTGGTGCCAAACGTATGCCAGGACAGGGGGGAGGGGTTGCATTCCTGCTTTCCCTTTAGGGTTCAGCCTTGAGAGGGCTTTCCCCTTTGCCTGGGACTTCTTTGGAACTCTCTTTATAGAAATGGCTGCAAAATATGTGGAAAAACTATGTTTGTCCTGCTCTCGGAGCCACTTCTTGGTCATCCTTGTTGTCTTCTCTAGCTTATTTACTCTATAATGACTCTATACTCTAGAGTGACTTATTGACTGTAACTATGTCAAATGAACAGTACAGCAAAAGCAATGAAATAAACAGTTATGCATCTTTTTTATTATACTGCTCAAAATATTTTATTGTAAGAAAGTATTCAGTAAAGTCTTTAAACAGGACTTAGATTATGTTATGGGAATCTTCTGGTTTTTAGGTGAAGACATACAGGTGCTACAGTCGACATCTCACGTAGATTTGAAAGCAAGTAGTTCTCAGGAGGTTATTTTTTATTATTATTGCAGGTTGTTTTGGACACTAATCGTCTTCATTTCAGAATGGATTAAGCTCTTGGATCATTTTCTTTTTCCACAGCTCTTCAACTTCAGACATGCTTTTTCTCCCCTCCCTCTCCCACTTCCTTTCTGACAACTTTTAAAATCCACAATAACTGACATTTAAAACTTTTCAGTAATAGTGTAAATGGCTTCTCACCCGTCTGGCATACTTGTTACCCACAAGAGATCCCCTGTCCACAGCTTTGCCATCGGAAGTCGTGGATTGGCTTCTGCAGCTCGCTGCTCTATTTGCATAGATGCCGCTGAGGACGCTCGCTCGTCTTTGGCTCCCAGAACTTGCTCCTGATCCTTGCCTTACCCTAAAATCAGCCATAGAAGTTCTGTTTCAATCAACAACCAACCAAATACAATCACCAAACGACTTATCCCTCAGCTTTCATGGAGGGTTTGAAAGATTTAACCCATTCAGGATGATAATTCTGAAATAATGTAATTCCTTCAGAAAATCTCCGTTCGGCTTCTCAGGAGGCTTTCTTAAGCGGCGATAGGAGAAGCGAGATGGCCAGGGGTGGAGGCAATGCCTGCTGTACAATAAAACCCTAAAAGACATTTCACTGGGGTTTGGTTTTCTGGGGCTAAGCTTACAAACAGGAACTGATGTGGCAATAAAGGGGCAAGAGATGCGGCCTGTGGCTCCGTGTGGGGCCGGTTACCCAGGCACGCAGTCGCTCCTTGCCGCCGGCTGCCCTCTCAGGCCGGGACACCGGCGGAGCCCGCCCGGCGCTCCCGCCGCCCCTNNNCCGCCCGCGGCTCCCGCCGCCCCTCCCGGCCTGGCCCTGCCCGCCGGCCCGCAGTGCCTGGAGCCGCATGAGGGGGAGCCGGGTGGCAGGTCCCGAGCTGGGACAGTCCTTTCGCGGGCTGCCCGCGGGGAAAGCGCTCCCGGGGACACACACCCCCCCCGTGCCCCCGGCACTCACGGGGGAAGCCGCCGGCCGCCGGGGCCCTGCATGGCGACGACGGTCGGCCGGGGCAGCGCGTCGTGCGGTAACCATGGCAGCGAGCCCCAAGACGCGGCGCGGGGATTGGCTGCCAAGGACGGCGCCGCCGATAGGTCGCGCAGCGCGGGCCGCGTTTTCCCCCCCCCCCCTCCACGCGTCCGCCCGCCTGAGGAGGGACCCCGCGCCTCACCGGGGGCCGCGGCCTCCCCGTCCCCGGGCCCCTCTCCGTGCCCGGCGGGGCTGGGCCGCCAAGCGCCCGCCTCGCCTCGCCTCTCCGCCGCCCTGGGGCGCCCGCCCCCTGCCCAGTCCGGGGCTCCTCCCCTGCCGTCAGGGCCGCGGCAGCCCCCGCTCCCCCTTTGTCACTGAAGCACAAAGGTCCTCGGCGGCCCGGGGAGACGGGAGCTCCCTCCGCCCCGCCGTAAAACTCGGCCCCGGTGGCGGGGATCGGGGCAGGTCTGGGCATTTTGGGGGAGGTTCAGAGGTTTGGGGTTGTTGGTTTGGTTTTGGTTTGGTTGGGGTTTTTTTTTTTCCCCCTCGTTTGCTTGAGCCAGCAAAGTTGCATGCGTGGGTGCTTTGCTTTCAGCATCGCCCCACGGGGAGCGTTGTTGAGGATTTAAAACGCGGCTCGTTGGGAAAACTGGTGGCAGAGGGGCGGCTCGTAGAGAGCTGCGGATCGGAAATGACCGGTGCGCCTAAAGGGGGGAGGGCAGGGGCGGCCCAGCCCCCGCCCCAGGCCACAGACCCCGGGCAGGGGAAGAGCCGGCGCAGGCTTCCCGCGGGGCCGGCGGCTTTTCCCAAGCGCCGAGCGGACGGCAGCGCCCTCGCTTTTGAGAGCAACGGCAATGCCAGGCTCCTGGATCAGGAGCTCTCCCCTTTGCCTTGCAGGGCTGCGCGCGTCCCTCTACCAGCCCTAGGGCAGAACTGAACCTGGGCAGGTGAGACGGCCGGGGGAGGCTTTAGGGGAAAAGAGGCAGAATTAGGGCTGGACGCCTATATATATATATTTTTTTTTTCCTCCTTTACGTAGGACCAACCTAGCGTTGCCGTTACTATCCCACCCAAGAGTGTCACACGCAGCAGGAGCCCCGGTGACGGGTCAAGAGCTGTTCCCTGAGGACCTCACGGTGTGCTGCGCCGTCGGTGAGACAGCGTCCACGCCTGTGCGGCTCACCGCGTGAGTACGTCTGCCGGGTCGGCAGCCAGGTGGGAGGGAGCGACACCCAGACCGACGTGCGGCTACGATTGTGAAGCCGATCCTGCCAAGGAGTAGACGGCCGCGGTTGCTGCCGGGGCCGTGAGGGGCCGGGGCGGACGCGGGGAGCGGAGCGGGGCCCGGCGCCTCACCGCTGACAGGGCGGGGGCGGGGCCTGCGCCCTGAGTGACAGCCGGGAAGCGCGCGGCGCCGGGGAGGGGCGGCACGCGCCCAGCAGGCTTCCCGCGCGTCGCGGTGGGGGG
>VXBL01001987.1:0-34342 GCA_013400195.1 Aramus guarauna | reverse complement strand
TTTTTTTTTTTTTTTTTAATTCTTGCTTCAATATGTTGCTCTTTTCTTCCCAAGGTAAAAATAAGGGAAACCATTCTCTGGCACTTAAGTTACTTTGATATAAGCACAGGGAGGGAGGGGCAGGCTGGCACTGTAAGCCTTCCACTGAAATACCTGTTTATGAAAAGGGACACATGCCCTCCCCAGTAAAGGATGTTCTTTGCCATTTTAACTAGTCGTTTTCTCCAGGCCATCGTTTAGCTTAGCTCACTGGAGAGTTTATTAAATGGCTGCTGCAGTAACTTCTTAAGACTCCGACAGTTCAGGCATGAGTCTTACAAAACCTTTTAGCTAATGAGCTCCTGTTCTCAAATAATTTGAACTTCAGGTTGTGCAAAGCTAGTTTCTAAACCTTGTGTTTTCAAAACTTCATTTTTCATGCAGTTTTTGAATATTATTTATGTAACTGAATATCTGCATTTTGGGAGTAAATGTGACTTATGAACAGAATATGTATTACTACTTGCATATTGGTAATTTACTTTTAATTAGTCTGCTTTGTGAGATGTAGCTTTAGTATGCATGTATGTGACTTCAGATTTGCTTCTGAGGTAATTATATATATTCTTTACCTGGTACTCATGCTTCAGTCTTTGTGTTGTTATAAAACAGGTAACACTGCTGCAATTTTAAGTTTGGTTGCTAGTTTAATATTAAAGTTTTTCTGTGCCCCAGATGTTGCTAAAGCAAACCCCTGCAACCCAGAAGTTAACTTTGGTATTGATGAATTTGTCAGGCTTATTGCTATCAATACAGACAAAATTTAGTCTTAGTCTTAGTTTAGTCTTAGTTTTTAAATGTTTTAGGTAACAGTTAAGGAGCTATTAAAGGTAACTGAGTAAATTTGAACAGAACATACCTTTGTCATTGTCTTGTAGAGACTGCAAGTACTGCTAATTTTAGGGTATTTCATTATTAATCAATTATATTAAACAGCATGAAAGATGTTAGCAATTACAACAGTAGTTTCATAGGTAGAAGTGAAACTGTGTAATGTCCTGTGAGTTGTGTTCTGGTGTTTCTTTGCAGGCTGTAGGAGAAATGTAAAGAGAGAAAACTCAGTGCATTACTTCCACAGCTTTCATGTTTTGGAGTATCACGTTCCAGTCCAAGCAGCTATGAAGCGTTGGAATAAGAGATGAAAATCTCCTGCCAGCATGCAAAAATGGGCATTGCCTGGAAGTGTACCTCTGCTTCTGAACTAGAGGGTTCAAAAATAAGCTGTGCAAAATTTGTGTCTCCAGAAGGCTGTCTGCATTAAATAAACCTGTCATGATGCCAATTCAGTTTTACCATTTAACTTCCATCACAAATTATAGTAATACAGACATCCCAAAGTCAGTGAGTTTTTGTTGTCAGAGTAACACTGTAGATTTAGGTGTTTTTCTGTCTGATATTTGTCTGCTAGGTTCAACACTTGACAGCCCAATGATGTCTGAAAGGGACCAGCCAACTTCAGTTCCATTTATTCCCGTATGTATTGGATATGATCTTTTGGCTCGGTTGTTGCTGCAAGCCTCACTAACATTCTGAAAACATCTACTCTGCATGTCTTTCCCAGGTCTGGAATAAAAACAGGGACAGATTCTTTTAGTGCCACCCAAGCCTGATGTTTTGTTGCTTGGTGTCTTTTCTTTTTTCTCTTTACCATGAGGTTTATATTCTTTGTAGCTCAAAACTGTATTTCCTTCAAGTTGCTCATCTGGAGCGTTAACAGGTGTGCTCAACGGTATATCTGTACAGCTAGATTCCCTTGGTTGTTTGATTTTTTTTCCTTGTTGTCCATGAGTTAGGAGTTCACGAATGATTTTTTCATTCTTTTGAACCCACAACAAACGTTCACTGTTTGTTCTGATGGTGCTGTGCATCAATTTGAGTGTGTCAGCCCATTTATTGTAAGTATCCCATAGTTTTTCTCTACTGGGCCTTGGATACCATTATCTTTTTATAGGTAGCAGCTCTTTTTTCCCATGAGTGCCCTTGAGGCAAAAAAAGTGCTTTGTACTTCTCTGCGATTTGCTGCAGCAGAAAATGAAAAGCCACTGAAATACAGGGTTGTCTTTTTTCACAGGAGTTGCTGTTATATTGACATACCATAGCTTAGGACTTAAGATCTGATGATACCAGTCTAGCCATATGCCAGGAAATTTTCATAAGCAAGTGCCCTCAAAGCCATCTATTCTGCCCTGTCCAGAGTCACGATCACTTGGAGGCAAGGAAATAGGACTGAATAATCAAGCATTGCAGTAATTGTCTTGAAACAACTATTTAATCATAGGATGGTCTTTCACCTTATGTGTGATGCTAACAGATTGTCACTGAAGGGGTTACTCCTGGTCTCCTGCCATGCACCCTTCTCCATGTGTCTAGCTTCAAACTCACGTTCTAGATGGTTTGCAGCATGTCTGGCAATTGCAAAGGCCCAAGATGAAGTACTTTGGCTCACTGATAGAATGGAAAAGTAGCGTTAGTTTTCTTTGAGACTGTTTTGCTGAACCAGCACGCGCTGCAGCTTCCCGATTATTGGACCTGGCACAAGTGGCAGAAGTGCATGGAGTGGTGGGCAGAGGTCAGACTACTACTTTTGGCAGCAGCTGGCCATTAGTGTAGATGAGAGGTAATGTGACACTGCATCTAGCTAGAAATAGAAGGCAGAAAACGATTGACAGTGCATCACTTAGACTAGAAACATATGAAATGCAGAGATGATAATCCACAAACTAGGAGAGACTAGGTAGATAATGGTAGGCAAAGCTTAGAAGAAAGGAATGGAGACCCAGAGGCTCTTCTCCTAGCAGCTGCCTATGAAGTCTGTGGCAAAGAATGAACTAGAACCTCTCAAGGCATGTCTGCATTCTGTGAGGTAGCCTGGAAGGGACTTAAAGTTTCTGGAAGTGATTGGGTTTTTGCAGGTTTTCTAGTTTGGGGTTTGTATTTTTTTTTTCTTCCATAGACTATGATTGTACTGGCTATATATTTTGGAATTATTTAAAAGTCACGGGCATCATTCTGAACTCCAGAGACATTGCGGTATTTCAGCAATGCTTTTGGAGCTGTGAAGGAGGCGATTGCTTTAGCAGTATTTCAGCCTGTAGGGAAGGCCACTCGCTTGAGCTGTCATGCCTTCTCCGGACTATTTCAGAATACTGAAAGCTGGACTGTGTTTCTTAAAGCGTGCTTTACTTTCATGAGATCTTTTTTGTGTCCATTCAACAAGAAAATGCTTTGTTGTGGTAGACTCAATCGCGATATATATTGTAGCATTTAGTTAGAGAACTGTTGAAGTTGGAAGAGACACCTGGAGGTAACCAAGACCAACCCATTGCTCAGAGCTGGGTCAGCTACAGCAGGTTGCCCAGGACCATTGCCGGTCTGGTTTTGTGTACCTCCAGTGCAGACGCCTCAACCTCTCGGGGCAATGTGTTCCCAAGTTTCACTCTTACAGTGAAAAAAGCTTTTTCTTACATTTAAATGTATTCCAGTTTGTGCCTGTTGACTCTTGTCCCTGGATGCCATTGAGAAGAGACTGGATCAGTCTTTTGTACACCTTTCCATTAGATATTCATGCACATGGACGACCTCCTCCTGAGCCATCCCTTCTTCAGGCTGAACAGACCCGGCTCTCTCAGCCTCTCCTCCTATATCAGATGATCCAGTCCCTCAGGCACCGTTGGGGCCCCTTGCTGGAGTTGCTTCATTCTGTCTATGTCTCTCTTGAAAGTGGAGAGCCCAGGAGTGGACGCAGTACAGCTCTGTGGATAAGAACCTGGGGGTCCTGGTGGGCACCAAGTTGGCCATGAGCACCTGCGACAAATAAGTCCCCCAGCACCCTGAGCTGTGTTCAGAGCACTGCCAGTGGGTCAAGGGAGGTGAGCCTGGCCCTCTGCTTGGGTCTGGGGAGACCCATCTGAGGTGCTCAGTTCCCCCCAGGACAAGAGAGACAGTGACAGACTTGAGACGGTCCAGCAAAGGCCACAAAGATGCCTGAGGGTCTAGAGCACCTGAGGTGTGAGGAAGGGCTGGGAGAGCTGTTCAGCCTGGAGAGAGCTCGGGGGGATCTTATGTTTGGGTATAGGTGTCTGAGAGGGGAGTAGAAATGAGGGAGCCAGGTTCCTCTCATTGGTGTCCGGGGACAGGACAAGAGGCAAAGGGCTCACATTGAAAATCAGGAAATTCCAGTTAATCGTAGAATCACAGAGTGGTTTGGGTGGGAAGGAGCCTTGAAGTCCACCTAGTTCCACCCCTCTGCCATGAGCAGGGACACCCTCCACTAGCCCAGGTTGCCCAAAGCCCCATCCAACCTGCCCTTGGACACTGCCAGGGAGCCAGGGGCAGCCACAGCTTCTCTGGGCACCCTGGGCCAGGGCCTCAGCACCCTCCCAGGGAAGGATTTCTGCCTCACATCCCATCTCCATCTCCCCTCCTGCAGCTTCAGGCCATTCCCCTTGTTCTGTCCCTCCCTGCCCTTGGCACCAGCCCCTCTCCAGCTTTCCTGGAGCCCCTTTAGGGACTGGAAGGGGCTCTAAGGTCTCCCCGCAGCCTTCTCTTCTCCCAGCTGAATAACCCCAACTCTCAGCCTGTCTCCATAGCAGAGGTGCTCCAGCCCTCAGATCATCTCCATGGTCTCCTCTGGACTTGTTCTATCAGCTCCATGTCCCTCTTGTCCTGGGGACCCTAGAGCTGAATGCAGGGGGGTCTCATGAGAGCGAAAACTTTTTATTTTAAGCGTGATCAGAAACTAGATCAGGTTGTCCAGGGAGGTTGAGGAGTCTCTATCCTTGGGGTATATAAAACCTGACTGGATAAGATTCTGAGCGCCTGTTATAGGTACCTGTAGTAGGAGGTGATATCCCCACAGGTGAAGGACTTTGCCTTTCTCTGTTGAACTTCGTGAGGTTCCTGCTGGCCTGTCTCTGCAGGCTGTTGAGATCCCTCTGACTGGCAGCACACTCATCTGCTGTATCCACCACTCCTTCCAATGTCATGTCAGCTGCAAACACACCGAGAATGTGCTCTGTCCCATTGTCCAGGTCTCTGATGGAGATGGTGGACAGCCTCAACTCCTGGGCTCTGCCCTGGCACTGACCTCCAGCTGGGCTCTGCCACTGGTCGCAGCCCTTTGAGCTGGGCTGTTCAGCCAGTTTTCCATCAGCATCCCTGTTTGTCCAGGCTCAACCTCATCAGTTTGTGAGGGTGTTATGGGAGGTGGCATGGAAAGCCTTGCTGAAGTCAAGACAGGCAGCATCCATCCCCTGTGCTCCCGTCATCCACCATGCCAATTTTCTCACTGAGGAAGGCTCTCTGGCTGGCCAGGCCTAATTCCCTTTCTGTAAATCCATGCTGACTGGTCCTGTCTCCTCCTTGTCCTTCATGTTTGCTGTCACCTGGCTGGGGGTGAGGCTGTCCAGCCACTAGTTTTTTGGATCCTTGTTCTTGAAGATGGGAATGATGCTTTTTCCATCCTGAAAACTTGTAAAGGGCAATGGAAACTTCAAATGGGACTGAAACAACGGGCTCCAACATTTATATATTTGTATATAAATCACATAAAAATACATGCACTTGCACACATACATAAAACCATGCAAGGTTTATATGAATCCGAAGGATGCTGCATGGCTTCAGGGCAGAGGTTAGAGCAGACCCTGTTCTGCTTGTTGAGGATTTCACCGTACGAAACCTGTTCTTCCAAATTGAGGTGGGGAGTGGGTTGTTCCCGTTTACACAAAGCTCATGGACCAGGAGGCCTCCTACAGGTCTTTCTGGCTGTTAGCAAATCCTTAACAGGGGCTGAAAGCAAAGCTGTGCTTTTGGGGTTGGGGTTTTCTCCTCCCTTGAGGGCAGAACTGCCATTACACCGTGCTAGATTCTGTTTGCTTGAACTTGCGCTATCCTTAATTCACGTTTCCCTCAGAAGCCCTGTCCTGTCTGGTGGTGCTATAAAGAAGCCTATTTTTGCTTTTCCACAAGTGCCCTTGTGCTTTAAGTCACAGTTATTTTTCTGGACACAACCATAATTATACCATGAGCCTCTTCTCACTGGCTATCCTGATTTCTTCAGTTTTAGAAGCATAGCTCCCTGATGCTCCCATTATCCCTGGTTTATATGCTCTTTTTTCTTCCTTCCTTTCCTTCTGACTTGAAGCCTTTCCCCAGAACTTTCCTTCCAGCAGGTGAATCGGCAAGGAGAGCTTCCACCTGCCCCATGTGTGGGCCAGCCAGAATTCCCCACTGGATTACCACTGCAAAGCTGAGACTAGCACTACTGATCTATAAATGCATAAACTGTTTCCCAGCTGAGCGCCCTCCCCCTTGAAATGCCTCCGTTACATCAAAAAATAACCATGGAGGTAGGGAGTGGTTATTTAGCCTTAACAATAGTGCTAGTACCAGGTTAGAGAGACACTGGCCACGAGTAAGTGTGGGTTGTATCTTGGAAAGAGGTTTGGAGGTTTTTTTATCAGCAGGAGTGTCTGTGTAAAAGCCGTCCCATAATGACATGTTTTAATGGCTGGGCAGAAAGAAGAGTTTGAAGATGACATTTGCAGTATTTATTGTTTACTAAGTAACATGTTTTATCCCTCAGAATAGATTATCTTCAGGGCTTTCTAGGGCATTAAATCCAGCTCTCTGCTCTTATGAGGGCAGTCGTTTCTGGAATAATATTTCATCACATGTCACGGGGATACTTTTTTTCCTTCTTATCTTTACCAGCCCTAGTTCTGCTTTCCTTTTTCCATCTCAGAGCTACTCGGTATTCAAATCACTTGATTTTGGTGAGAGCAGTCTATATTGTAATGATGAATCATTGAACGTTGCAGATAGCTGGATGCAAAGTATCCTGATACTACTGCACGAGTCAGTATTTTGTTGAAAGGGAATCCTGGGATTCCAGGGACCCTTGCATGAGGATGGCATCTCCACAGCTTGCTTCCTGGTCTTGGTTGAGGCTGGCTGTATTTGCAGAGGACTTCATACCCTGGAAGAGGCTGGCATGTAACAAGGACAGGGAAGCTGCACCTTGACTTCCGTGCAACTTGCGGACCGTGCAGCGGCGTCTCTGTGCTGCCCTGGTGAATTGCGAGTAGACTTAGTCTTTACTTTAAAACTTTCTAAGTTACTTCTTAGTGACGTTTGTCTTTCTGGGCTGAACGTGCAGTATCGTCTCCCTTATTCTCAGCATTGTCTGGCAGAAACAGTTTGAATTTGGTTGATTTCCCACCTGTAATTGCTGCAAATCAACACACTAAGGCTTCATTAATTTGCACTAATAATTGTGTATTACCTATTATGCATTACCCAGTTTTGCAAGTTTATCAGACAAAGAAAAGATACCAAATAGAGATCAGTCATTGCTGGCTGATGATATTCAACTTTAGCTCAGTATATGCTAGTAATACTGTACACTGGAATTTGTTAAGCTTTTCAAAGAAAGATTTTTAAACTGTAGTCATTAGCGAAACTTACTATGGCACTGTGCAACATTTTTCAAAAATCTTTTTAGTGCTTACCCACTTCCCGTGAGTTTCAGCCTACTTAATTGTGCAGAGATGATTTCTCTTGGCTTTTTTGTGCAGTGTTGCCTTTTAGAGCTAATACTGCCTAAAAAGCTGCTTCTTGCAGGTCAGCAGCGATATTGCGCGTAACCTAAAACTGTATTTGGATGTTAGTAAGTATAGGGAAAATGGATTATAGTGTCTCCATCTGAAGACAGTTTGTGTTTTCTATATTTTCTTTGAGCTCTACAATGTTAGGAGAGCAAAACTTCTTGTCTATTATTGTATCTTCTATCCATCCTTCCGGCAAATATGTGTTTTTACCTCTATATACTGCTTTCTGCTTGACCCTGGCAGACATATTTTGAGTTTTCCGTGGTACATTGTAGACTCTGGTAAAAAGTAGGCAGACATGTCAGTGAATTTTGGTCATTGATTCCTAAGAAGGTGTATTTCCTCTCACTTTTACGAACTGATAATGTAAAAGAACTTCAAAATTACACAGAATTTCTTTTTACTTTAGTTTTTACTTCGCTGCATAGCTAGGCCAGGTATTTTGGGCGGAAGTGGCTTTTGCAAGTGACTGTTTGGCCTTATGAGATGAAGTTATGGAGAAGGAAAGTGCTTCAGAAAATCTCGTAATAACAGTACAAATTTTTACTTGAGTTTAAATTTACCAGTTTCTAACTTAATATCTTGGTTTAGTTTTGCATATAATTCTGGGTATACGGATTTTGAAATTTTAGTAGGAGTACAACCTAAATAGAGTATTATGCATACACACAAGTATCTGTTGTGGATGTGCAAATTAAAGTTTTCCAAATTATTTCTCGGCAGGCGTTTTTTCATGGAGACAGCATTGTATATTATGTAATGTAACGATATCTATGCTACCAAACCATATCTCCGTGTCCAGAAGGTGGCAGGGAAAGGGGTACTGCAGCTCTCTGGGGAGAAAAGTCAGTCTTCCTAACTTTGAAAAAAACGCTTAATTAGGTCTGTTCCTCAAAATAGTTGAAACATTTGCTTGAATTTTCAAAACAAATGAGGTTTGCATGTCTGACATGCAAATTTCATCCCAGGAGGTTAAAGATTGGCAAAGTTATAAGCAAGGGAAGGCAGAATTTCATGAAAGATGACGCTTGTTCTGATTATAAATGTAAGGTTACCAAATATGGTAGGCAAAAGGATGTCTCTTACATAAAGATTGTTGTGGAAGTCTCTTTTTTTTTTTCTGTATTTCAGAAAAAAATATTTGTTTTGTAGTCTGTCATCATATTAATTTTTGTTATAAATGTACTTGGGAAGAAAGTCTGGCTTGCAAAATAATTGTTGGTTGGTTGGGTTTTTTCCTCACAGCTGGGTTAGAGATTAAGATTAAATTACTTTTTTTTTTGTTTTATGAGGAATTCTCATTGTGATTTGTGATTTCCTTTTAAAAATGTGTACCTTAATTTAAATAGAAACAGGGAGTTTGTGTATTGCATGGCATGCAGTTTCAAATAAGAAGACTAATTAACCTATCCTTCCACTGGCGTATACCTTGGTTGTGGAAAAGGAGATTTAGTTAGATCAGAGCTGGATCTATTAAAAACTAACCTATCACTACTGTTAGTTTTTAGTTTTGTATCAGCATAAAGCAGGAATTGGAAATGAGCAGATAGAGATGGAGAGAAAGTAGCATTGCCCAACCTGGCAATAGCACTGATTTATGCCATACTAAGCTGATTGTGGAATTGTAATACTATTTTCAGAACCAATTGGTTTGCTTTATTTTATACGTTCATCAACTCCAATCATTGCATCACAAAATGGGCAGGTCTTCCAATTACTCTTGCTGAAATAGTGCAGCAATGTTGATACATAAGGGAGAAAATGAATACTATTTGCCTTAAATTGGTTCAGCGTGTTTGTGGTGCTTTGTTTATAAATATATTATATGCAGTGACTTGCTTTGTATTGGATGAATTATTGAATTGAGTTTGTATAGGTTCAACATAGAAAAAATAATTTCCTGTGTTTTCTTTTTTAGCCTTCTGTTGAGTCTTCAAGCCCAGGTAAATATTTTTAATACTTCCTAAACTTGTGAGGGAAGAGGGCACCCTTAAAAAGTTATTTTGCTGGTCTCTTCCAGTTAGTAACCTAAGGATAGAATTTCATGAATAGGTTAGTGGCAGTACTGGTTTAAGCAGTCACTGCTTTCTTCCAGTCTGTACCAGCACAAGTTTCTAAATGGTAGAATACACTGGGGAAATACAATTCCTGTCTTTGCAAAAGCCGCACGAACAGCATGTTCGGGAATGCTGACGTCGTCCCAAGGATCACAGTGTGACTGAGTGCTGGGGGCATGGAAGAGGCTACTTTACCAGCGATACGGCTACCATCCCTCTCGGCATGGCTACCCCTTGGTGTTAAATACCGAGTCAAAAGTTAAGGCACTGTGTGCTCTCAATTAATAGATGTACCGTTGCTCTATGTTTTTATGCATAATAGCACCAAGACCAAAAGCAACCTGATCGGATTACTAAAAATGAGGGTCTTCATGACATCTGTATTTAAAGCTGGTTATTTTCTGATATTCCAGTATCCCAGAGCTACTGGCTATCTAGTAGTCAGCCTAAGTGTAAATTATGAGTATCTGGGGTTTTTCTGTTCACTTTGGTACCACTGTACCTAGTGTTATTTATTTCCAAGATTTTTGGCATCCTACTAGTGGAAAAGCTTTTCAGTAGTTCCTTTAGCTGGACTGACGTTGCCTCTTGAGCTCTTATTTCTTTCAGAGAAATAATCAATTGCTTTAGCACTTGGAACTACAAAGTATGGTTAACCTTAGTCCTTACAGTCAGCTTCTCCCTCTTGCACCCTTAGCATGGGTACGCTTTTCAGCCTTTGGAAAATGAAATTTAAATTGTCCACGGGGACAAGTGGAGAAGTGTTAGCAGAGTTAGAATTAGAAATCAGGGATTGCTGAATTACATAAAAATGCTGCATCTGCCAAACCATTCATCCATTCATTTATTTTTCATTGTCATAAAAAATAACCAGACTTCTTTACAAAGAGCTGTGAAAAAACTGCATGGGGAAAAATAACTAAGGATTCTGCATCATAAATAAAATCTGTATAACTGTGAAGCTTACTTTAAGTTTAAATTTTGGAACAGTCCTTAGATTGTCTGTGTAGTTGTAAACAAGAAAGCTTACAAAGTATCAAGGAAACAATTGCCCTGAGTTTGTACTTTATGAGTTTTTCTGCTCCCAGTAGAACTCTTGATTCATACAGGGTTATGATTATTCAGGAATTAAGTCTTCATAAATTGAACATTTTACAAACATTTAACTAGGGGCCCAATGTCCAGATACAGAGTACCTTGAGAACTGGCTGGTTAAACAATATCTTTTTTTCCATGATCTCTTACCACCCGAAGGACAGCTTTCACTCTCCTCTGAATAACAAGATTAGCTTTCCCTAAGATAAATGTTTGAGGGATTTTGAAGATATTTTAATTTTTCTATAATTTGAGTATTAAAATGTCACCAAAACAAAACAAAAAAAAATTCTGTGAGGCCATGATCTAACTAAAAACATTCTTTAAAATGTTTTCTATCAGGAGGTTCAGCAACATCTGATGACCATGAATTTGATCCATCAGCTGATATGCTGGTGCATGACTTTGATGATGAACGGACATTAGAAGAGGAGGAAATGATGGAAGGAGAAACAAACTTCAGTTCTGAAATAGAGGATCTTAACAGGGTAGGTAGCCTTAAGTAGTCATAAAACATAACTACAGCCCACAGTCTCACACAAAGCATATGCAGGTGTTTTCCCTTATATTTGTAATTTAAAAAAAAAAAACCCACCCCTGAACCAGTAATAGACAAATAATAGAGACGGGGGAAAGGGGCTGAGCTAAATTTGCAGTTCTCAAAAGTTGGGAAAAGGAAACTGGTACATAAATACTTAATAATGTATAATGCTGTGCTTGTTTAGTTTCTTTTTGCATATATGTGCTGGTATAGGATTTGCATTTTAGAGCTCATATAAATTGAGGTATGCTCTGACTAAACTTGTATATTCCAGTGTTGTTATTTTCTAAAGCACTTGCACTTGATTAGTGCATATAGATTTGGATTTTTTAAACAAATCCCATAATTTTACGTTTCTTTTGCATATTTATACAAACATTTGTGTAATACTTTAGTGGAGCATATAGGAGTATCTTCATAGAATCATATAATCATAGAATCTTAAGGTTGGAAAAGACCTCTAAGATCATCAACTTCAACCATCAACCCAACATCAGCATGTCTACTAAACCACGTCGTGAAGTGCCACGTCTACCCCTTTTTTGAACACCTCCAGGGATGGTGACTCCACCACCTCTCTGAGCAGCCTGTTCCAGTGCCTGACCACTCTTTTGGGGAAGAAGTTTTTCCTAATATCTAATCTAAATCTCCCCTGGTACAACTTGAGACCATTTCCTCTTGTCCTTTCACTAGTTACTTGGAAGTAACTTCATTTTTAAGGTAGAGGAAATAGAGATGCAGATGAAGTTATGTGCTCAAAGCAAAGAGTTGTCAGCAGAGCTGGGATCAGAACTCACAATTATTGCTAATAGTGATAAAAGAATCTTAAAATGTGTATCTTCTGAAATAATTGCATATAAATTTATTTGGCATTTTGAGGTTATGCTATCACTTATGTATTGTCTTAAATTACTTCTCAGGCAGGAATAATATTCTTAAACTACAAACTAGGTTCGTTATAAATGCAAAGTAATTCAGATACTGTCTGTGGCCTCATTGGCTGAAAAGGCTTCCAGAACAGATCATTAAAGATTCTCAGATGCATATTTGATGTACAAATCCTATTTAGTGTAAGTGATTATGCCAATATGACTTTAAATTAATTTAGTGCAGTTTAACTACATTTCAAGTGTAAATGATAATTTCTTTCTGGTAATTTCAGGTTTGATATTAAATGGTAAAGATAAAGATAAATAAATAGTTTGTGAATCTAAATATGGTTCATCTAGATTAAATGAGGAATGGAGCTCTGCATGTATGTCATGTGGTTTTTAAGTTGAAAATATGTTTGGTTTTTTCCCCCCTCATGTTTTGTGAAGAGTCAACATCTGGTTGTGTAATTCTATCACCACATCACAATGCTTTGTTTGTAACTTTATTTCAGCCATCAGTTTATTCCCTCATTTCTTGGTTGTCGGGCTGCAAGGCTATAATTCCTCCATGTGTCAGCTCTTTTGTGATCAGGATGGCGAGCAATGGTGTAACTGAGAGTCGTATTGCTCCCTGTGCTGCTCTGCTCTGCAGGACGCTTTTATAGACTGGCAGAGAATCTTCCAGGCAATTTGTACGTGTATTTCAGGTTGGGCTTTTTCTAAGTTTCAGATGCTTCCATGCCAGCAGGCTCTTGCTAGAGACCTGTGGTTACTTCTGGCTGTGGGATAACGGGCTGCGCATCAAGACTTTTATCTCTTTTTTTTCAGTCATGGATGATAGGCAATCTAAATCTCAATACTATTGTCAAGACAAGTGCTATCCTGTCTTTTTCTTTCCCCTGACATTTACACGTATTATTTCAGTTTTCTCCCAGGCTGTGAAGGTACCTGATTTACTAGTTCAGCTCATTCAGAGATGAGGTGGCAGTCAGGTTTTGCAAAAAGCATTTTTTGAACCTTAATGGTTTCACTCCTGACTGTCATAAAAATTAAAACTTCCTCTGAGGGTAAAGATCTTTTCTACTCGTTGGTTGAAACTGGTGAATCTTGCAATGCGTTAGTACTTGCGGATGAGCAGCATCCTGCATTTGTCTGGGCAAGTACTTTATACATTTTTGTCTAAGTGGCAGTAGCATATCTATGTCCAGAGACCTGAAGTCACCCTCTGTGCTGCTCTAGTGTGGGGAAAAAATACAGTTCCCTCAGAGTAGAGCAGTACCTGAAGGGAATCGGAGGTATTGGATTTGGTGTTTCTCGGTGGTATCTCTTGAAAGGAGAGAGTTTTTCTTGGGCAGGAAAGCTGCCTGCGAGGTGGTACAGACTACCCTTGATCCTATCCAGATGTATTCAGTAATACTATTTTTGTATGCAGGAGCACCTATACCAGATGTGACCAAAGTCCTGGCTAACCAGTATTCCTTCTGATGTGCCTGGGATGAGGCACATCTCTCTGTGTCCTGGGCGTACGCTGATGCTGCAGTTTTCCAAAACACACGAAACTTGGCAGCATAATTTTGGTAGTAGGAAACTGTGTTCACACTCTGTCTTGGAAATAATAAATGGCCAGGCCCCAGCAAGTTGCAGAAGCTCAACTTCCTCCCACTTTTAACCAAGCTGACTGTACAAAGCATCAGCTGGAGGGAGTGTGATGTGGAGGATTTGACGAGTGTGAGGCCAAGTTCTTTATCTTTGTGCTGCTCTGTCTGCGGGCAGAGCACTACTGGGTGGTGTGTGCTGGCTTCGTGGGTGCCTGTAGGAAGCGGTGGACATTGCAGGATGCTGTGTGTCGTGCCTCTCTGCATTACTTACGGATTTTTAAGCTTTTGACTCCCTCCCTTTTTCCATTTGTTGTTCCATGTAATCACTTGGATTCTCCTTTTGGGGTCCCCGTTTTCAGGGAGAGCTCTTGGGTTTTCTTAGGGTTATGCACCAGCATCCTCTTGTCTTTAAATGAGAGAACCATACATGGAAGTGTGCGGTCTTTCTCCCAAATACTCCTCCAGCCTTTAGCAGGGTGCAGTTCAGGCACATAAGAAAAAGATGTTGTCTCTTTGTCTGTAATGCCTGTCAGTCTTATTTTTCCCCCTCCCCTGGATGTTCCCATTTTATTTTTAACCTCTGTAGACTTAGTGTCCACAAAGCATGTGTCAATGTTGCGCAGTTCATTTAGCGTGCAGAACGTGTTTGGTTTTTCAGACTATACTGTGTTTATTTCAGTGGTTGCCCCTGAGCTCTTCAATTACAAGAGAGTACAGTCATTTATATTTACCTTCTCAGTGCTGATTATGATACAGTTCTCTGTTACAGCACTCCCCCTCACCTACCTCTACTCCAGACACATGAGTTATAATTCATTTCTTGTTATTAAGCATCTTCCACATGAGAAATTTCTGTGTCTTTGATAAAGACTTGTTTTTGCAATATCCTGAAACAATAAAGAAATCATGATATGTATTTTATCTTGAAGAGTTGCTGACCCTTGGGGCTTTCTGAATTGTAATGGACTATTTGAAGTTAAGAGGCTCTACCTAAGAAAAATGTTGTAAACACAATACCACTTTCCTAGGTAACATATAGTAATATGCCTGTTACATCATTCACACATATCTACAAGTTGTAGTAAAAGTTCTTTTTAATTCTCAGTCTGTATCTACAAATGGGATAGTGGTGAGGAGGGCTTAATGAAAGCATATTACTTTCCAAAATGTACTGTAGAACATTTGTTTGGATAATTATGAATAGGCTTTTTCTGATAGCTTTACTGTCAGGTTTTAATTAAGATTACAGTCCTGTTGTGTTTTCTGTGTCAGTAAAATATATACTTCCCCACTTCTAAGAGTTCTTTCCGTAAAATGATACGATAGAGACCAAGAAGTCAGGAGGGAAGATGAAGACATTTAGGTCCACATGGTCTGCGTGTGCTGTGTACATAGCTTAACCAAAGAGTAGACCAATAAGCGGTAGAATGGCTTAGTTCTTTGAAGTGAAATAAAATACACAGACAACGAGTACTGGTAACCCCTGCATTACTCTTATTTTTACACAGCAGAACTAACAGCACTTGATTTTGTTAGTTTCCAAAAACTAGAGATGTGTTGATCAGTGAAGACCCTTAGGAAAGGAGTTCATTGGAGAAGGTCTAAGGTCAGCCAATAACTAAAAAAATCTGATTATCAGCTGATACGTACATTACATACTATGAAGAAATATTTAGAGCAGGAAGACACCTCTGAATAATAAACAAAGGATTTGTTCTTATGAGAGAGATAATTTTAAAATGCTCTCTGAAAGTTTCTGTTCTGAAAAATCTCGTTAGGGGTGCCATATACTGCCCCTGAAGGCTGGATACAGAGGTATCAAAAGTAATCAAGTAAGTAATTTGCAGACCTGGCAATTAATAATTTTTCTTAATAAAGTGAATGCAATTGATAACAGTTTGGGAGCCGCTAAATTTGAGAACCCAATGTATCATTTGAAGTGTCTCTTCAGAGTGCACCAGCATTCTAAATGTAAAGATTTTTAAATACGCACATATTTTAGCAGATTTGCTTCCAGCTGTGGATGGTTTTGTAGACAACTAGCTTAAAATGTATATGAATCTGTGAACATTACTACTGCCTTTACCTGGATATCAGGTGATCCTGAATATAAGGTGATCCCTCATCCCCATCCACTCCATCCAACCCCTCCTTTTTTTTTTTTTTTTTCCCCCCCAGAAAGGGGAGAGGCACAGACAGACAGAAAGGTGCATTTTTGGTGTAATTTTTATTCAAAGCCGGGGTTGCAGAACTATGTAGAACTGCCCCTCTAGTGGAACTCCCCAAATGAAGATTAAACTCCATGCTCAAGCCAGGTACTGCAAGTTCTGGTCCTTATTCTGCTGCATTCTTGGACACATTGCAAAAATCACTGCCTTGCTCTAGGACCAGTTTCTGCCTGCAAAAGCTGTCAGTATCTTAGCTGTCTGCGTGAAGCAGTTGCATGCTCACACACAATTTGTCTTTTTTTCCCACAAATATGTACAAAATACTACAATTTTTTCAGGTAGTTTTTGGGCGGTAAAGGGAATACAGAGGATGTATATTCTGATGAGGGGTGTGTTCACTCTGTGTCCTGAAGGGGGATGATGTAACCAGACGTAACCAGCTACATTGCACTGCTTTTGTTTTGGTAAAATAGTAGTAGACAGGTACCAAAGGAGGGATGGGGCACACTGTCCTTTGGTGCCCTTTTCATGAGCTTTATGGCCTCTCTGAGAGATTGTTGGTATGTGTGATCTGCTGTAAATTTAAAAATAATTTTAAAAAAAAAGGGGAAATAAAAAGTTCCCCTGCATAATACCCCACACGTTTTTCTTAGGAGCCAAAACTTCTAATTCTGACTGTCCATTCATTTTGGAGTGGCCATTCTTAGCAAACGTGACCATCACCTGTCTGGTTCTGCTGTGGTATGTTTCAAATGCACACCTTTAAGCTGTAGAGAAATGTGGGATGTGAAATAGTTTTGTTAAAATCCCAAACTTTGTTTGGATGTTTATCAGGAAAGTGATATGCCAATCCAGGAGCTACTGAGCCGTTACGGCTATGATGGTACCATTCCACTCCAAGAAGATGATGAGGATGAAGATGATGAAGAGGAAGAGGAGGAGGGAGAAGATGATGATGATGTTGATAATGATGACAACAGCGGCTGTAGCGGTGAAAACAAAGTAAGTGTTTGCACTAATTTGAAACTGATTTTCATACAGCCATTCTGTACTAGACAACCACTCGAGATAGCACAAGTAATTCATGATATAATTGATTTCAGATGCTTTGTGTGCTGAACCCTAATGTTTATTCTTAATTACCCATCTGTGTTTCTCTTCATTGCTCTTAATTTCATCCGTATTGTTCCAAACTGTTGCTGTGGCAAATTACGGTACATGGATACGTATAGCATCATGTAAGAAAGGGTTGTAATTGTCCTTCAGAAATAGTCTGACTTCAAAACTGAAGTTTTAAATGCCTGAAGGCACCTTTAAAGATTTGGCTGAATACTTGTTTCAAGATTAAAAGCTGATCTACTGAAACTGAACAGTGAAGTGTGGAATTGAATTAAGTGTGTCTCTGAGCTTTGGAAATGGCTGCAAGTTTTCTAGCTTTAGCATTTTAAATTGTATTTTTTCAGCCTGGCAGCCCTGGCTGTACTTAAATTGTTAACTGAATCTAACGCTTCAAATATCTTTGAAAAATGTTTGAACTTAGCATCTTTAAAATCCTGTTCTGTATGCTCTTAAAATAAATCTTCTCGTTTTAGAAGAGTCTTTTCTACTCGTGTATGTCATACATATTTGTAACAATCCTGTCCTGTCAAGGGCACAGCTGTAAATTCTCCATTACTGGTGGCATTCAGAGTTGCATCCTGAATTCCATTAAAATATGAAACCCTTTGTATTGTCAGTAACTAAAAAGCTTAGGCACTAATGGAAGTTGCATTACCTAATCTGGCTTTAAAAAAGGCTTCAGTTTGTTCTTTGATATCTCACCCATTTTAGAATCTCTGGAATGAGACACAGGGATAAGGAATGATATATCTGATTCAGAAAATGAAGTTCTTGGGATTTACAAACTCCCTTGACAGATTCTGTAAAAGATTGCTATTTGTATGGGTTGAATAGTTAAAAGAGAAGAAAAATACGTCCAAAAAGGTTCAAGAAGCTGGAGAGAGGGGGAGAAACTTACCTAACATGAAGTATGCAAAATTAAAATGAAACACAAAAGTGGTTTATTTTGTTGTGCATGGTGCTGTTCCTAAAGTCTCACTTTCTTCTTGTGTCCTTGCTTCTTAACGACTTCCTGACACAACTTCCATTTTCTGTGTTCTCTGACCCCCTCTGTAGTTCTGTTACTGGCTGATTTAAGATACCACCTATCTTTTTTCTTAAATGGATAAAGCTTCAGTGTGCATCACTGCTGTTAGCGGCAAGAGGAGTTGTCTTCGTCCCTCCGCAGGGCATTAACACTTAGCGTGCTGCGGGAGCAAGTGCATTCCTGCCCCTCCACCGCAACGGTTTGCCTCGCAGTCCGGCAGAGTAGACGCAGCCGATGGGTTAGCCTGACGGCAGGCTTGGCACGGGGGCTGAGTGGAGTGGCTCTGTTCTGCCCCAGTTTCCATAGGGCTGGTCCCAAGGTGGTGGGGAGGACTGGGCACGAAGAGAGCTAGCTGACCTGTTAGGGTGGTTTGCCGCAGGGTACAAGACTCTGAAATGCTTGCATGCTCTTAGCAGAGAGGCAGTAAAATACATCTGCGGGGGTGGAATAATTTTATAAATAATTCAAGCTTTCTCTGCAAGTGCTCATCTTTCTACAGCTTATTTAGCTATACTGCACTTAGCTATTTTCTATTTTTAATCTGCTTTAAGCTGCACATGTGATAATACTCTGGTTGCTGGTAAAGGTACACAAACATGTGCTGTGCCTAATGCTTCTGTGTTAGAACTAGCAAGTATAGGCACTTGCATCACAGTCGTAAACCACGTAAAAGATATTTACAACATGCATTGAAATAGAAAACACTAATATATTTTTTTAACTTCTATAATTTTAATTTTCTGTAATTGTAATAATTCCTGTAGTTGTTGTGTTTTGTCTTCTAACAAAGAAACTTGGTAGAATTTTTGATCTATTAGTGACTCGATGTACCTGCTCGATTCTGCTGATATGCTGTTCCTGTGGGGTTGACCCACACTATTGACATTAATTTTTATGGAAGGTACCATTTCCATTTGATTGAGGCAACTATAGCCAATAAATAACTATGCCTTTTTTTTAACTGAACATTGTAAGGTGGGGTTTTAAAGACTGAAGTAAAATTTAAAGTTAAATGAAATTAAATGTAAACTGCAAGGATTTTTACTTGACTGATCTAAAAAAAACAGGCATGATATTTCATTGTGGTTCGTATTTCTGGCTTGTATGTTAGAGTCTGAGTGTTACATTGATCTGCTTAAAATCCTGGTCAATAAATCATATGATGTGTTTACACATTTGTTGTGGCTCAGTCTGGACAGGCCACAATCTATACAGTCACTTCAAGTCAGATAAAATATATTTGGGTTTGATACATTGACAATTTTGGAAAAAATTCTGCCAAAATAGCATTTGTCGCATACAAGGGATAGCTGATGTCCCATTTGCTTTTTTTATATGTAAGGAGGAGATCATAAAAGATTCATCAGGTCAGGAAGATGAGACACAGTCATCTAATGACGACCCAGCACCATCTGTTGCTTCTCAAGATCCACAGGAGATAATTCGCCCTCGCCGATGTAAATATTTTGATACAAGTACGTACAGTTTAGTGCTAAGCACAGTCATCTCGATATGATTGACCTTCGGTTAGGAACTGCTCGAGTTAACATAATATTCTGTTTCTGAAATAGGCATGGTGATACCTATAAACAATTGTTTGTTCTCTTTTGTAGCAATTCTCTTGATTATGCTTAAAATCATAGAATCATAGAATGGTAATGGGCAGATAATGACGAATAAAATTTGCTTCAAGCATTCCACGTTAGATACTGTTGCCAGTATTGTGGACTGATTTTTTTCACTTTTGTTTAAAAATTGGTTTTGCAGCTGTTTGAGACTGTTGAGCTAGTGTAATTTAGCCGTCCCTTTAGACAGCTCTCCTTTCTGTGGCAATCTTACTCAACCTTTTGGTATTGAGCTGTCAGCAGGGCCCTTTGGACAACAGATATTTTACCTTTCTTTGATGGAAGTGACTGGCACCAGTGTTTGAATTCCTATGGTTACATGTTGTAACAAACGAAAGTTAAAGCAAAGGTTCCTTATGATACCTTATACTTGATACTTATTAGCCATGACATTGTAGAAATGCCATTTTCTAATCTGTAGTTTATTTTAATCCAAAAATGCCAAGGAACCTCAGCATGTAGCTGTGCAGAGGATTACAAGTATCTTAAATGAACTCTATTTTTTAAAGATACTATTAGCATAGTCAAGTGGATTGCTTTAGGTTTGGGGTTTTTTACAATGTTCAGCTGTGTATAGAATCTAATTTAATGTACAGATAATTCTAGTGCTGATATTATCACATGCTATACCTAAACCAGATACTGCAGTTGCTTTCAGTACATTGTGGAAGGCAACTAACCTATATCATAAAGAGCTTAAAATTTTTGTCAGCCCTTATCCGAAATAATCTATTTTAAATGCTGCTGTGCATTGCTGAGCAATACAGCCAAGCCTACTAAATCCCAGTAAGACTGAGAAAAGCACACTTGCGGATTTCTTGTGCCTTGTGCTGTAGTCTACCTTAAATACAGTGACCATAAGGAATAAAGAACAGCAGTAACTAAGCCAGGAGCTCATTGAAAATGGTGCAGAAACCTGAACATCCACATAAAAACATTTTTGGAAAGTAAATGTTTGTAGTAAATTTGGATGTGGATCATCTCAACTGCTTCAAATCCGTGTGAGGGAAAGCAAATTTTAATTAGGTAGTAGTAAAATGGATGGATGTATTCATTTGTGCCTTAGCATTTACGAGCCTGTTGTGTATCTCAATCCATTCTCATTGGGTGGGTCATTTTTTAAGTCAGTACTGAAACATTTAGTATTGTCACTAAAACTGCTATTGGCACTTGTGTGGTGTTAGATAAGATAGCAGTGAGGCAGAGCATGGCTGCCGTGCGGCTGGAGCCGGGTGGGATGAGAGGCTGGGCTCCTGTCCCCCCTTGCCCTCGCTGCAGCACTCCCAGGAGCTGGCTGTGACGTCCCAGACCCCCTCGCTCAGCCCGCTTTGCTGGGCTGGCGTGGGCCCTTGTCACAGCTCGTTTTGTGTAAATGTTTGAACAATGTCTTGCAGATAGTGAAATAGAAGAGGAGTCTGAAGAAGATGAAGATTATATTCCCTCAGAAGACTGGAAAAAGGTAAATACTGATGGCTGTTAAAAAAGCCTGTATTAAACGAATAGTGAGTTGATCTGTTACCTAGTAACTCTGAGCTCTATAGAACACACACATCCTCTCCACTTTTGCCCCATGAATCTAAGTTTTCCTAGTAAGAAATGTTAAAGACCTCCCCAAACAGTCAAAAATCCATTTCCATATAGTGCCTGTTAACTGTATTTTTAGATTTTGAACAATGAAAATTTTAAGGGGTAAGAAAAGATGTGGTCATTCTCTTGTTTGCTAACAAAAACCAGCACGGCTGTGGTTGCTTAACTTCTTGTTTCTGTTATTTCAAAACAGGAAATCATGGTGGGCTCTATGTTTCAAGCTGAAATTCCAGCAGGCATATGCAAATACAAAGAGAATGAAAAAGGTGAGACTTAGCACTATTACCATTATTGCTATGTATGAGATTATTTTCTAATGGGGAGAAATAAAAGATTTGATTGATGTCATGTGTCTTGCAAAATAAAAGAGCTCCTTCAAGTGAAAAATACAGCCATCATCTCAAACTATAGTTCATCTTGTACTTCTTCATCAGAGCTTGAGTCTTGGAAGGGGAAAAGAAGGATTATATTGCTGGCCTATTGCCTATTGAACCTCATATTGTACCTAATTTGGTAATGCACACAAGCTCTCGATGTAGCTTCTGTTAACCTCTTCACCTAGTACATTTGGATTATGTAAAACAAAACAGATAATAAAGAAGCTGTGTTGCTGGAATTGGATTAACACATTAAAAGAGGCAAAATGGTACCAGTAGCTTTGATTTTCACATTTTATAACTCCTCAATCAGTATTAGAGAACCTCTCTTTCTACTTCTGGGGTTTTTTCCAGGAACTTTCCTCCCTCCTCACAACCAGAGCCTTTAGCTGTACACTGTCAGTATAATCAAGTCAGGAAAGGTAGACCCAGTTTAAACCCAACTATGAGCTTAACAGAAACAAATGTTCCTGCTCATTCAGCCCATTACTAATAATGTGTTTACACTCCAGGTCATTTTGAGACTGCAGCTTTTGTAGGTTTATATAGGTTAGTTTTTAAACTAACCAGCACAAAACTTGGTACCTTCCTTGAATCTGAGTATATACTCAGGTAGTAGCAGTTGTCTTGCTTCGAGTTCCAGGTTGTGACAGCTATGCCGTAGCCTGATCTAGCTGGAAACTGTCTAAAACGAACATCAGTCCTGCTGTTGATTTAGAGCGGGCTCACACCGAAGCCGACGCATTCTGTCAGCTCTGGACTTGGGAGCCAGAGAGGTTGAAAAGAATATAATTTAAAACTACATGAGAAGTCAGGAGCTTCCATTAGAAATAGAAAATGGCAAATTAGCAAACATCTTTTTAGCTTTTTAGCTGTGAAGAAGTTGCTCTTTGCATGCTTTCATGATCCTGTCTGAAAATAGAGCTTGAATTATGTATTTGCCTCAGATGCAGTAAATTATGCTTTACTGGTCAGTCACCTGCTTTTCCTGGTATTTACTCAGCTCTAAATGGCTTCTGGCCTCCAATAATAAAAAGATAAAGCTGCTTTGTACATTGCAGTAACCTATATAAAACAGTTTTTCACAGTCTTGCACACTACTGCACAAAACAGAACCTACATCATGGGCAAAAAGCATTGAGGGAGAAAGTTAAATTTTCAGCAATCATGCTAGGGCTATTCTAGTTTTATATACCAGTGGGGTTTACTATCTTCTGCCACTTCTTTCCTTTCTGCTGTGTTTTGGATATAATCTTTGACAGGACTCTAACTGGAATATTAGTGAAGCTTAAAAAGTTGAAAAATAAATGTCTGAGACAACGTATTTAGTACTTTCATGTACATATCCCATCATCTTAGTTGTTCTCTAATGAAGGGGAAATTTTAATTATAAAATTCCCAGACACTGAGAAGGCTAGTCCTTTCATATCCAGTCCCATATGCAGAAGCACAAAAATGCTAGAACTCTTAAGAATAACCACATTGCTTTTCAGGATGTGTTCTGACATGCTGTTGTGAGGAAAGAACCACAATTTAATCTACGCTAAGCTAATTACAGTGGACTGTCTCTCTGAGAAGTATGCCTGGAGACCAAATTAGCTGCTACTAAACAATTACAGGTTATGACAAATCTACACAATTAAAAGATATGTTTTCAGAAGGCTTGGACGTGAAAGTCAAAGGATAGCTCTGAAAACTGAAAGGTGCTGAAGCTGCTTTGAGATGTACTGACCGCTGTCATTCATAAACGTCGCAGGGTACTTGGCTTGCGTCACTAAGGGCGCCTTAGAACCGATTATCCATTATCTCCTGAAAGGAATTGTTGCTTCTGCTGGAGTTTGTGTCCCAAGGTGCCTAGAGTCTTCTTAAATGAGCAACCAACATCAGATTAGGACTAGTGTTTGGCAGAAAAGGCTCCCAGAAAATTGTTGGGAGCTGTTTCCAAAGAGTATGTCATTTGTGAAATAAGCTGTCTTTCTTTGCAAGACAATTAATAATTTTCCTTAACCAGTTTGGGGTTTTATTTGTAGTCTGCTTTTTTTATTTGTAGTCTACTTCCATATTGAAAATAATTTTTTTTCAAATAGAAGTGCACCTAAGTGCTACTCTGACCTTTCCACCTGCACAGAATGGTACCGTATCTCCCTTCCTGCACTGACCAGCCTTTCCCAAGCGTTCGCTCCTCCTTTCTCTTCCTGAGTAGGAGTCGAAGGTGCTCACTGAGCTAATGGAATCCATGTTAAAGTTGCTTTCTTGCTGGTTTTGCTAAGGTTATCTTTCATTTAGGACTGAGACACAAGCAAGGTCTGGATACTTTCCTGATTCTGTTTTTTAATAACCAGAATTTTACATTATTTTGCTGTACTTTTGTTTTAATCTCATAAAGCTTGTAGGTTCTTCAAAACAAAAAAGGGCTATAATTCAGAGGATATATCTTTGGCCATATTTCCTCCCATTAATTTCCATTTACTGTGACTTCCCCTGTCTGCAAGCTCATGCAAAAGCTCTGCAAAAACAGTAGATGTTTGGTGGTGTTAATATTCAGTGATCTTTACCTGAATGATTTTGTTTTAGAGAATATTTCCTGGAAGTAGTCAGAACGTCTTAGCAAAGTTGCCTTTCAGGAGCTCTTTGACTTCAGAATGTCTGGCCCCAGGTGTCGTCTTCCCTGGAGAGGCAGTGGCTCTGAGACAACATATTAGCCGAGACTTTTGGATTTAGTGGTCCAGACACGTCGTAGTGTTTTTAGCACCGTTTTTGGTGGTATGCTTTTTGGTTTTATGTGACTGATCCTAATTGTCTTGGAAGAAAACATACATGATTAGTTTCTGAAATAGTTTTTTCCATGTCTGCTGGCTGCTGTCAGCAAAACTGTGCTGCTTGGGGAAAAGGCATGCTGGGTAGATCGTTCAGGACTGTGCCCGGTAGTGCTGCTACCTCGTGATTTCAGTGGGTTCAGGAGGAGGACAGGGAAAGTGGAGTTTCTGGAGTTTCATAAATGGGTCCTGGAATCTAGATTATGCCAGAGATGTGAAGACAATATAAGGTAGAGCATCCCAGTCATTTGGATCACCACATTCACGAGAATATCTTTGACCTGTCCTTGGGTGTGTTCTGGATTAATGTTGGTGCTCTAATGATCTTCCAAGATTTCATAATCGCTAACTTTATAAGAGACAATAAACATCTATATTGTTGGTTTAGCTTTTTTTTTTTTTTCCCTCTTGTGGTTAATTCAGTGTATGAAAATGATGATCAGCTGCTTTGGAATCCTGACTTCTTACCAGAACATAAAGTGATCGAGTTCCTAAATGAAGCATCAAGGCGTACGGGTGATGAGAAAGGCCTAGATGCAATTCCTGAAGGATCGCATATTAAAGACAATGAACAGGTATGTAAGGATAATTAGGATTTGTAGTTTAATATTACAGAATGAATTATCCCTTTATTTTATTTCACTCCCAAGAATTAAAATTGTGTTTGAAACAGCTTTATTATTCCTTGTGGAAACAGAAGTGTGATGGGGCTTTTACCTCTCAACAAATATTAAACTCTTAACTTAGGGTTAGTGTTGCTTCATGCATCAGTGCATTATTTTACATATAAATAATTGTGTATGAATGAGGTCTGTTCTTTCAGTTACAGACTTCTTTTAAAGCTATATGAATGCATACTTTTTTTTTTCTTCGTACAAAAAAACCCCATCAATTTTACAAATGTATGCAGTGGATGAAAATCTTAAAGTACTTTGCCTGGATATATACTTGGTTATGTAATCAGAGATTTGGGAATTTAAATAGAGGAAATGCATCTTTGTGCTGTCTTAAATTATATTACATTCATTTAAAGAGTTTACTTTTAATCTTTTCTTAATAGGTATTAGCGATTTACTAAGTATGCTTCTGTGGCACAACATACAGTGAGTGGTATGGAGAACGTTAAATGTGTGTCTTTTCATCTTTCCAGGCATTGTATGAACTGGTTAAGTGCAATTTTGATACTGAAGAATCATTACGAAGGCTGAGATTTAACGTAAAAGCAGCCAGAGGTGAGTATACACTGAAAGTGAAGTTTATATTGTCGAACTGTCATTTTATTTGTTACGCAGGCACTGGGTTTTGCTGTCAGCAGATTGAGCTTGACTGCCTGTAAGCCTTAGGTATCAGTGCCCATTTCAATGCAGCCATCAGTGAATCTCTTATTGTTCTCCGAGAGAATGAGATTAGCAGATGTAGTATAAAAAGGTACATGCTCAAAGAGGGCGTGTAAATTAACTTCCTGTCAGTAGAGCTTGATATTTATATCTGTGACTTGAATAAAGAAGTTAAAATTTAAAATTACTTCTTAGCAACTGAATCGTGCGTTTCTTGGGCATTTTGTTCTTTGTTCTTCTAGACCTTTTCAGTCATCACAGTTAGTGGAACAAATATGAAATATAAAATGAAATAATTCACAATTCTAAATAAAGGAGAATGAGCATCTAAACCTTTTCTGTAACAAAGTATAACACTAAAAAGACCCTAGTCTTAAAGAGGCTTTTGGAGCCTTAAGCACTTCCTGGTTTGGTATTGATCTTTTTACTCAAATGAACAAGAAACTAAGAGAAGGCATGAGTTCTTTTCCTCGCACATTGATCTGTTGGTTCAGCTTCCAAACCTGTGGTTTCTCCAGAGTTTACTGTGCAAATCACAAGACGAGAATGATCAAATAGAGAAGATTAGTTTGTTCTCCCACTATTTGAAACCTTATTTATTCATGACCTTAAGAGTCAATAAGGCCAAATTATATTAAGTTCTTGGAAGTGTGACTGAAAGTTACTAGAGGGTTATTCTGGCTTCTGTGGGGCTGAGATTTCCCACCTCATAGTATGACGAGCCCAGTCTCTTATTCTACCTGACTGAATTTAACAGCCTACCATTGCTGGCTTTTGCCAGCAGTGAAGATGATCTCATTCCTCATCCCTTTTCCCTCTTCCAAATACGAGCAACCAGTTTGAGTCCATAGCATGGACTCCTTCAAGCTGTGTCCTGGCTTGAAGGCTCCCTGCTTCCTACGCTTCTAGGGACAGAACGGTGAGACCAGGTTTCTAAGCCCTTCTTCCTCCTGCTGCCTGCCTAGTTATTTCCCCCGCGTGGCAGGGCTGGAGGTGTGGACCCATTATAACGATCCCTACCAACTAGCTACTTATGGCAGCCAAATTTCCCACCTACTCGCTAGAAGGGAGAATTTTCTTTTTTGTGCTAGTAAGTAAAATTTCTGGAGGTGGTTCTCATTTAGGCAGCAGCTGGTGTAAGAACCTTGAATACCGCGTATGTTTTCTGTCACTTAAGTTTTCTTTCATTGGCTGTATGCTTTTTTGTTAATAATTCTCTTTATTGCATTTCCTTGGTATAGAAGAATTATCTGTTTGGACAGAAGAAGAATGTCGTAACTTTGAGCAAGGACTGAAAGTCTATGGCAAGGATTTTCATGTGATTCAGGCAAATAAGGTAAACACTAAGTCAAAGTGTAGTTCTCACATTTTTTTTTAAAGCAATGTAATTGTAAATAAATTCTTATCCCTGATTTCCTTTGCAAATTACTACATTTACTGCTTCTAATTTTTACTACGTTGTGTCCAAATTGGTTTGTCAAAGTCCAGAAACCTCTGTGAACCCTAAGCTCTGAAAAGTGCAAAAATCCTGTTGTGCGTACCTCCGGGAAGATCTGCATCCCTAAGAGTCTTAATCTGGTCTTGAACAGACTGGGGAAACAGACTTGAATTTTCCTCCTGTTGCTTGCGTCACCTCACGATATCTTCAGTATTCTTAGAAACCCTGTTAAAGTTTACCTTTCGATTTCTGGGCCTCTGAAATTTTGAGTCAATAGTTTCCATTATTTCCTATGCTGTACAAAGGAGCATTGACTTTGAATTTCACACTTTTCGATTTAAATGATAGCTTTTTGCCCAAAATGTATTTAAATTCATCAAAATTTGCATGGCATGTGTTTCCTAGGTACGAACAAGATCGGTTGGTGAGTGTGTAGCATTTTATTACATGTGGAAGAAATCAGAGCGTTATGATTTCTTTGCGCAGCAGACCCGATTTGGAAAGAAGAAATACAATCTTCATCCTGGTGTAACGTAAGATGTGCATTATTTTTCTGTGCTTTTACATGTTGGATATAAATCTTTATTTTTTACTGCTCTAATCTGAAATGGTATGACAACCTAGGGATTCCATAGTCCCGATTTACAGCAGGAAAGCAGCCAAGGTCTAAGAAAAACTTAGTAATAAGGCCAGCAATTTGTATGGAACAGCTATTTAATTTAGTGTGTTTTCTGTTTAGATGTTTCGCAAATGTAACATTTCTGCAAGTATGTGGAGCTTTTTTTAAATGCTTGTTTTACTTCCAATACATGTTTTATACAAAGGCATTAGTCATACGTTTCAGGTGGGATTTGCCCTACCTGCTGTAGTATACTCTGGAAATGAATCGTTTGGCAAGAGTTCTGGCTAATGCAGTACCCTGTACAAGGGCTTTTTTGGGTGTATATAGCTCCTTCCCCCATTCAGGTCTCTGCTAGGCAAAGAGGGAAATGTCTCTCTCTGGCTGTGTATTTTCCTCTCAAATCTGAGCAAGTGAGCCAACGTACTCTTTTGCCCTTCATTCCAACACTATGATTTTAGTATCCCATTCTTTCTGCTAACATTCTCCAAGTCTTTTTACCATTATTCTTTTTCTTTTTTGTTCCTGACTCTCTGTTCAGCCTTCTTTTTAATATTATTGTTTCTTTAAGCATTGTAGAACTGTGTGTTGGACCACTGAAGTGAACTTGCAGTACGACAGTAAGGGTTGCCATCTGCGGCTTCATAAAGTAGACTGTTACACCCAGAGCTGCTGGATTTTCTTAACTGTCTGTCTGTCTCCCCTTCTTCTCCCATCTGTTTTGTTTTTTGTTGGGTTGTTTGGGGTTTTTTTTCTTCATTTTTGCCCGTTAGTAGAATTTTTTTGTTGTTAATCCCTTAAAAGATTCTCTGATTCTTTTGCAGTTGATTGCATGTGGTGATCAAAAGCTGTATCAGAAGAAGTGTCGTTAAGGATTGTACTTACCTGTTCTTGACTGAATTTGCAGATATATGTGAGAATTTAGGGTGCAATGTCAGCCACAGAATAATTATGTGTGAGGGTATGCTGTTTCTGGAGTTAATCCAGACTAATACAATACATACAAGGGCTTTACCAACCAGCTTTGTTTGTTTAAATCTTTCCTAAGAGATTTACTATTAGTGACCTAAATTGTAGGTCTGTACTAGATTTCAGATATGGAAATGTCTCTACCTCTGAAGTTTTTCATTTGCTTTTAACCTTACCCCTTTTGAGGATGTATGTGCATAAAACTTATTTACTTTGATGGTATCTTATCGCTGCCACAGCAAATTGCAAGAGCTTAGGATGAACCTGCCTGAGAGCATCACCTTGAAAACAGCCCACAACATCACAGCATATTGAACTTTCTGCTTGTACGTGATCTTGTGGGACTTAGCATGACCACAGGCTGAATTTATATAAGCTGGCTGCAGTGACTGGTCAACAAAGATGTAGTTGCTGTGGACGAACCATATGTGAGCAGTTAGCACAGGAGATCTGAAAGCCCTAGACTTTGCAAGAGAAATCTGTGCGTTTCAAAAGATACGAGATGTGCGTTGATCACGCTTGCAGCGTATGCAGTGAATATTTTTGTATGATTAACATCGATCCTTTGCGCAGCAAGGGCAATGCTGAATGTGCCGTTTCTGTTGTGTAGGGATTACATGGACCGTCTCCTGGATGAAAGTGAAAGCGCTGCTTCCAGTAGAGCTCCGTCCCCTCCTCCTACAACCTCCAACAGCAGCACCAGCCAGTCGGAAAGGGAAGACAGCACGACCAGCAACAGTAATCAGAACGGTAAGTGCGTTCCCTGTCTCTCCTAAAGAGAGCTGCCAAATCATCACAGACGACAAGCCGAACGACAAGTTCAGCTTGCCTCTCTAAAAACAAGCCTATTTTAGTATTCAAGATTTTCCAAGGTGTTAGCAGCTTTAAGTTAAAAATGTTTTTTTAAAAAAAGCTACATATTTGCATTTAGCCAGTGGTCACATATGGAAGGTAAGTCTCCACTAGAATCTTTCTTTTAACTGTAATTAACCTGTTCTTGTCTTCCCCGTGCTAGTGTAGACGTATACTGCTAACTTTGTGAGGAGTCCCGTGGAGGGTATTTAAAACAACTGAGATGGGAAGTGGGCTGGCTCAGGAATGCCGTTAGCTGTTCTTACCAGACGTGGGGCATTGAAGGGCAGTTAGGAATGAGAGAATAGCCAGGGCACGATCACTCATGAAGGAAAAAAACCTCAAAAGCAGGGACAGCCCTTCCAAAGGAGCTGAAGTGAAGCGGTAGCAAGAGGAGGGAGGAGCTTGGGGGAGCTGAACTAGATGGTGAAAATGAAGAGTAAGCTACAAAAAACTGCCCGGGTGAGCACGGTCCACCTTCAGCTTGTACAGTTTCAGGATTCCAGGACACTTTCTTGGCTGCTCTTGCTTATAAGGGCTTCCATAAACTCTGTTGTGATATGTCTGTCATTTTGTATGCAAATAAATCTCTCATTCATCACACAGTGAGGGTATGGAGAACAGGATTGGCTTTTTTAGTTCAAAGGGACTAGTCAGACTTCTGCTTTGTTGACCTGTCACAGATTGTTCTGTTAGTGCTTTTGCTTCTATTCTCTTTCTTACGCTACGTCTCTGTAACACAGGGGTGTCTGCTAATGGGCCAGGTGAGATACCAAATAAAGATGAAGCAAAAATTGAAGGATTGCATGTAAACGGACCTACCAGTGGCAAGAAAACACCTCACACGGATCTGGATACAAATGGGTATGAAACTGAAAACCTTTCCGTTGACCCAAAACTTGCTCATTCAGCTTCAAGAAATGAAAACGATTTTGAAGAAAAAAATGAAAGACCTCTAAAAAGAAGAAGAATTAACAGCAATGGAAAAGAGAGTCCAGGTGCTTCGGAGTTCTTCCAAGAAGCAAACTCGCATGGGAAGCTTGAAGAACTAGAAACTTTGGATGACTGAATCCTAGGAGCAGATTTTATTCCTTGGAGTAAATTTTGGGTGTCTAAAATTTTCAGGGTTGATGGGTTACCTTACAAAATCCAGTTCCCTAAAACAATCTGCTGAGATTTTTTTTTTTTTCCTAATACCTTCTAGTTGGCTCTTAAGATCTGATTATTTGATTTTTTTTCAGTGCTGAAAAGCAGTAGGAGAATATTCCGTTTCTCAGAGCTGTCAACTGCAGTTCTGGGAAATCTGGCTCTTAAAAATATTTCAGAAACTAATCAGTGAATTTCTGCAAAAATATTCCCAGCCTAATACATTAATGAAAATTCTGTGTGTAATACACTATTTAAGCATTGTACAAGTGAACAAAGCATCCTATTTGAAGCAGGGGGCTGGTTCAAAAGTTGCAGGAAGTTAAAATGAAATCCAGAATGCCGAGACCACGCATCAGAGTAGGCACAAAGACCTCCACTCATGCTAGCGAGAGAAAAGTGTCATCCCATTGTTAAGGAACCCTTATGAATCCTGAAAGTTATGAGCACAACTATTTTTATATATAGAAATTTTAAAAGGTAAATAAATAAACCAGGTCAGGTTTGTATATGTAAAATTGTTGACATCAATGATGTCTTTCCGTATTCTTTATCTGGGCTAAAGAAATACATTCTGTATTTTTCCAGATTTCTTTGTAGCCTTTGAAAGATTTTTACAGTACTTATGTCTTGATTGAACTGTCCTTTCTTAAAACAAAAGCTTGTATAATTTTCTTAACTTGTACAGTTGGTAAACTTTTATGAGAGAATTGATATCCTGAGTCTAATGTCAGCTTCATTTTATTTTGCTGAAGTCTTTTCTAAAAAAAAAAAAACCCCAAACCAAACCAATTGACTTAAAAAATGCTGATTAGTCACCAACATGTTATTCTCTTCTCAGAAAACAGTAAACAATTAACATCAAAAATGGTTAGAAGTCATTTGATTTTGAAAATATGTTTTTTCTTATTTCTCTGTTATGGCAAATAGTGATGCTAAAAATTGTTAAGCATGATGCTCGCGTTGCACAAAGTTTCTTGCTTTCATTATACATTTTCTCATTTTATTTTGAGCTCAGATAAATTTCACTTCAGCCAAATGCTTGAGTTTACTAAACCTTGTTCACCAAGACGAGGTGTTAGATGATCCATTGATTTATTTTCAGTCTGTCTTCTCCATTTCACTGAGCACAGGAAGGGTCGGAAATGGGTCGAGTGACTCTGGCTGCGCAGCTGGTAACCCGGTGCCTGGGCTTGAATTTCTGGAAACTAGTGGACCGTATGGATGGGTAGTTCAGCGGGAGCAGGAGCATCACGTGCACGGACGCGGTACAGCATATACACACATACGTACCTCAGTATGTAGAGAGTCACGTGTACAAGAATAGGTATGGGTACCTATTTTAAGATTAGTGAGAGAAAGGAAAATTCTTTATAAATGTGTGTGGAGGGGGTGATGCTCACCGTCCGGCTAGCATCATTTGAAAGTTGTTGAAGTAGGGTTTACATTCATGAAAAATAGAGTTTGAATACTGGTGTTTGGTTTTTTTTTTTTGAGTATTTTTTTTTTAAGCCACAGCTACACCTCTACTATATTAAAAATAGGAAAAATTGTTCATTTGTATAATTTCTAATCTCGTGCCCTCCTCTTCCTGTGGTTTACAGGTGTGCTGTTAATTTTTAATTGGTTATTTTCACTTTATGAGTCTTTACGAATCCAGTTTTAAATGCACGGACCTGTGGTTTGAAACAAATGCATCAACCACAAAAAACCCCAACTGCTAAGGGTTTTGTTTGTTTTGTTTTCTTGTTCAACTACATATACCTGGACTTTACGGTCATTAATGAGCCAAATCCTCTGGATCGAGCCTGGCTGCATCGCCACGATGAGTTACGGGCACGTATTACCCTGCTGTTCCCAGAAACCTCGTGAACAATCCGTTCTAACTGGTTTGGCTGACGTGCAGCGGTTGACATCTGCCTAGAATTAGACAGCAATTTATGTGGAGAGGCACATCAATAAGGTTTGTTAATTAAGTGATTGCTTTAGTAAGAGGTTGCTGTTAACAACTTTACCATCTGGTTTATTAAGGGAAACCCAAAGTATCACAGCCTTCTGTCAAAGATGGTCTCAAGATGGTTTCAGACTGAGGGTAGTGCAGTGCTTCTATGAATCTTTGCAGCTAAAGTCCTATTCTCAATTTTATTTTTATGCGTTTTTGTTTGCAAGTAAGTTGGAAGTAGCTCCAACAATTTATAGGAAAGTTTATAAGTAACTTGTCTCAGGCTTGTGTGTGAAATACAGCACTGTGTGTATTTTCAGGAATGATGCTTTGTTTTTTATCTTACCTAATTTTGGTGATACGTAGAAGAGACCTGACATACATTCCATAATCAACAAATATGTAATGCTCAGCTAGACTTTAAGAATATTTAATTATAATTTACATTTCGTTTATGCTGGTGTTTTATACAATACTTTGTTCGTGTTCTTCAAAATGCAGCCACTATAACTTGATAAGTCATTGCACTACTACTAAAGCTATTTAAAATTCTAGAAATACAGTAACTTTGATTTCATTTAAAAAGCCTTCAGTACAGTTTGGAGCCCAGAAGGGTTTGGACAAATTTCCAAACTGCCTTGAAAAAATCACAAGATGCTACTTGGGGATGTTTTTCAAGCGCTGTGGTGATGAGGTCAGCTGGCTTCGTGAAGTGCTTTAACACTGCAGCCTCAAGGAAGAACCCAGTGTAACAGCATAAATTCTTTCTGGGCTTTTGAAAGGATTCAATGTGATGTTAAAGAAACTACTACACACACACAAATTACAAAATAGTTTTATACATTTTTTCCACACATAGTAATTTTGCACTGTTAGTAATTCCCTTCTCTTATCCCTGCTCCCTGTCTGCAATTCTGAAAAAGCTTATTAAAGTATTTTTTTAAACATACCGTCTGCACAAAAAAAATTCCTGAGTTTTCTGAGCAAAACGGCGGGTAGAGTATTTCCCCTTCCATATGATGCGACCGCCCCATCCCCTTGCAGCAGGGTGGTAGCGACTGTCACTGCTGCAGTGAAAATTGCAGAAACAAAATACCCTTCTCTGATTAAACTGGGAACTGTATTTCTTTCGTTCCCCCTAAAACCAGCCCGGAGCCAGGCACTGCTCAGAGCAGCTGGAGGGAGAGGGGGGGTCGGTTTCATTTCTCAGCCTGGCAAGGGGGGGGTGTGGGCAGACAGAGCACCCGTGGGTTCCCGACAGGAGGGTGCCCCGCTCCCCTGTACAACACTGCAGCTCGGGCGAGCTGGGGAGAAGGGACAGGACAGATTTTAGCAAAGCTCTGGGGGGTTTCGGTTGGGTCGGCTGGTTTTTTACCCCATTAGGATCTTCTTCCTTTCCTCAAAGGGTATTTAAAGCTGAAAACCCAAGAGGCTCCACTCACCCCCCCAAGCTGCTCCACACGTACCAGAGGACACCCAGAAGGGACAACAAACAATCCCAGCCCCCC
>VXBL01001986.1:6321-25360 GCA_013400195.1 Aramus guarauna | reverse complement strand
GTGGGGGGCAGAGAGGGGGAAAAGCCTGGGAAGGGTGTTGGGGTGCAGCTGGGGACGTCGTGAGATTTATTCGGCCGGAGGGGTTTGCAAGAGGAAAGAAAGACGAAATGATGGTTGTAGGGACGGTTGTGGGTCCTTCACCCATCGCAACGTCCCCTGCGGGTCCTGCACCCATCTCAACGTTCCTTGTGGGTCCTACACCCATCTCAACGTTCCTTGTGGGTCCTACACCCATCTCAATGTTCCTTGTGGGTCCTGCACCCATCATGATGTTCCTTGTGGGTCCTACACCCATCACAACATCCTCTGTGGGGTCCTACAGCCATCGCAATGTTCCCTGTGGGTTCTACAGGCACTACAATGTCCTCTGCAGGTCCTGCACCCATTGCAGTGTCCTCTGTGGACCCTGCACCCATCAGAACATCTCCTGTGGGTCCTACAGCCACAGTGACTTCCCCTGTGGGTCCTACAAGCATCACAACATCCTTGGTAGGTCCTGCACCCATCGCAACTTCCCTGTAGGTCCTGCACCCGTTGCAACATCACCTGTGGGTCCTGCACCCGTTGCAATGTCCCCTTGTGGGTCCTACACCCATTGCAACGTCGCCTGCGGGTCCTGCACCCATCACGATGTTTCTTGTGGGTCCTGCACCCATTGCAATGTCCCCTGTGGGTCCTGCAGCCATCACAAAGTTCTTTGTGGGTCCTGCGCCCATCCCAACATCCTCTGTGGGTCCTACACCCATCCCAACGTCCTTGTGGGTCCTACACCCATCCCAACGTCCTCTGTGGGTCCTACAGGCATCACAACGTCTTCTGTAGGTCCTGCACCCATCGCAACGTCTCCTGTGGGTCCTGCACCCATCCCAACATCCTCAGCAGACCTTTTGCAAGGAAAACGTTGCAGGTGAAGGAAACCAGCTGCACATTTTCACGTCTTGGCTCCACCACGTATCCCAGGAACTCCCAATTCTTAGGAACCCTGCAGGCAGTTTCACAACTTGACCTCCTGGGGCCGTGCCAGGACTTAGTGGTCCCAACCCTTTTCATGATATTCTGCTGAATTAGCTGAAATAAACCCTTTTTGGAGCCAATTTCTTCTCCTGCTGATCCCAGGGGGAGCTCTGAGAAGAGATTCTCAAGCAAAAGCAGATAAGCCTCATTTGGTTATAAAAAGGGAGGTTTTGGGACCAAAACTGCAGTGAGGTGGGTTTTGGTTTTTTTTTTCACGTGTCCATGAGTTTCGGGGAGAAGAAAGAAAGCCACTGAGGCAGAAGGAGCCTACCGGTAAGTGCTGTGGAGTCGAGGGTCTTGATTTGTTGGGTTTTTTTTCTTCTAATTTTCCCTCATTTTGGGTTTGTCCCCTCTGAGCAAACCAAGGTGTCAGTGATGCCTTCACCCACCAAGCAGAGTCTCGGGTGGCTTAAATTGAGCCTAAAACCATGAAAGAAAGGGATTTTTCACCTTCCCAAGCCCAAGTTGAGTTATTTTTGACGAAATCCATGTCATAAATCCCCAATCTGGGTCTTAACCCCACCAGATGTTGAGAACCAGCAGTTCTGAGAACATCAAGAAGGTGGAAGAGAGGGTTGTCCCACCAATTTGGTCTCTTTTTGATCTGAATTTTGGTAAATTATTTTTTTTTTAAATTTTTTTTGGGGAGGGGGAATGTCATTCTTGGGAGGATTTGTGGAAGGTTTGATGGAAAGAGGAGGATGGATGAGGTCTTCGAGGTGGCATCAGGAAGAGGTTTGGAGATTGTTGGGTTGGATGGGGTGGCAAGGGGACAACTGGGATGCCCTTGGGCCAAGGGAGGGGGTCAAGCAGGATTCAGCCCCAGCCCAAAATGAGTTGTAAGAGGTTGCGATGGCGTAAAAAAAAAGGATTTTGGGGAAAATTTTGGCCCAAGAGGAAATGTTGGAGACACCTGGGTCCCCTCTGGGTTCTTGCTTGTCCCTGTGTGTTTGTTTGGGGTTTTTTTTCTTCCAAAAAAGTACATTTTTGTAATTTTTGGCTTTTTTTTATCCCCCAGCGATGGCGATGGGCAGGACGTGGCATCTCCCAGCCTGGTTGGCTCTCCTCTGTGGTGAGAAACCCCCCCCCCCCCAAAAAAAAAATTCCTAATTTCATGGATTTGGGTCTTATTTTAGGGCTTTCTGGGGGAAAAAAAAAAANGAAAACCCCCCCCCCCCCAAAAAAAAAATTTCTTATTTCTTTGGTTTGGGTTTTTTTTTTGGGGCTTTTTGGGGGAAAAAAAAAAAAGTCCCTTTCCCCTCTGTTTTTCAGAAAATTTCCTGTATTCCCTCATTTTCTCCCAGAAAAGAAAAGAAAAAAAAATTTATCACCTCTTTGCCTCTTCAATAAAATCTCTCATCCCCTGCTTTTTTTTTTTTTTTTGACCAAAAAGTCCTTTTCACCTGCTTTTTTGTTTCAGCAACGAGCCATTATCATCTTTTTTTTTTTCCTCCCAAAAAAATGAAAGACCTTATTTCCTCATTTTTTTTAAAGAAAAAAAAAAAAAATCCACTTGTTCCCTGTTAGTTTGGGGTTTTTTGAGCTAAAAAAAGAAATAAATCTAATTTTTATTAAAAAAAAGAAGCCTTTATACACTGGGACTTTCTTTTAGGTAGGGAAAAAGCCCTACTTGCCTCTTTTTTCTGTCTTTTTAAGGAAAAAGCTCTTTATTTGTTTTTATTTTCCAAAAAAAACCCCCCTCCTTATTCCTTATTCACCTGGGTTTTTTCTCAGGAAAAAAAACCCTGGTTTTTGAGTTTTTCTGGTTTATGGTTTTTCCCCCCCAAAAAAAAGTCTTTATTCACAGTTTTTCATGAAAAAAATCCCTTACCACCTTTTTTTTAGGATAAAAATTCCTATTTTTTAATCAACTCCCACTATCACCTGGTCGTTTTTTCAGCAAAAAAACCCCTTATTAGCTACTTTTCTTTCAGGAAAAAAATAAAACCAACAACCAACCCAACACCAAAAACTGTTATTATCTGGTTTTATTTCCAGCCAAACCTCATTATTCCCTGTTTTTCACCTAAATTCCCTTATTCCTTGGCTTCTTTAAGGAAAAAAACTCCCCAAATTAGCTGGTTTAAAAAAAAAAAATCCCCAACAAACTCCTATTATCTGTCGATTTTTATTTTTCAGAAAAAAAAAAAATCTTATCACCTGCTTTNAAAAAACCCAAAAAAACCCAAAAAACCCTCCATAAAACCCACAAAAGCACTTACCACCTGTTCTATTTTCACACACNATTTTTCAGAAAAAAAAAAAATCTTATCACCTGCTTTTTATTTTTTTTTCAATCAAAGTGCCCCTATCACCCCTCTTTTTTTTTATTATTTTCTCCCAGCAGAAGCCCTAATTTCCTTTTTTTTTCCCCACCAAAAAGTCTATATTAACTGTTGGTTTTGAGCAGAAATTTCCCAGTTTTGGTCAGGGATATTTTTAAGAAAAAAACCCCCTTGTTCCCTGTAGTTTTGNACAAAAAAATTCTATCATTTCTTAACAAAAATCCCTCTCACTTGTTGTTTGTCAGGTTTTTGTTGGTTTTTTTGTGTGCGTGTGTGTCCAGAAAAAGTCCCTATTATCAGTATTTTTAAAGAAAAAAAAAAAACTTTTTTTTTTTTTTGTTTAGGAAACAGCCACACACCTGCATTTGTTTTTTCTTTAAAACAATTTTTTTAAAAAAAAGCTTTTATTGCCTGTTTTTATTGGTTTTTTTTTAAACTAAAAGCCTTTCTGGCCAGGAATTTTTCCTCAAAAAGCCCTTAAACCTGTTTTATATTCACCAAAAATCCCTTATTATTCATTTCTTTTTCAGAAAAAAAAAAAAAAAATCCCCAATTTTTCCCCAGCAAAACACTCTTATTTTTATTTCCCTCAGCAACGAAAGCCCTTATTACCTCGGTTTTTAAGATTTTTTACTGCAGGTTTTTTTATTTCGGGACTTTCTTGCAATTTCTGCATCCAAAAAAAACCCCTTTTCCCCCTTTTTTTCCCCCTAGAACTTTCTACTGCAGGTCTCTGCTGCAAAATGCCCTTATTTCCTGATTTTTTGGGGTTTTTTTTCTGCTACAATTTCTGCAATAAACCCCTTTTATTATGTACTTTAAAAAAAAAAGCAATAACCCCCCACACCCCACACTTTCTATTGCAATTTCTGCAGCAAAACACCTTTATTCCCCATTTTTCTTTTCCAAGACTTTCTAACTTTACATTTCTGCAAGAAAAAAAAAGCAAAAACAAAAAAAACCCCAAAAAAACCAACAAAAAAAACCCCCAACAAACCAGCATTATTCCCTAATTTCTAATGTTCGGAAACTTCTCTTGAAATTTCCGCAGCAAAATTTATTTCCTCGTTTCTCCCCAACTTTCTACTGCGTGTTTCTGCCGCAAAAAAAGTGTTATTCCCTATTTTTTAATTTTTTTTTTTTCCCCCAGAACATTCTACGCTGGGTTTTTTTCAGCCAAAAAAACCCTAATTCCTTGTTTTTTGGTTGTGTGTTTTTTTGTTTGTTGGTTGTTTTTTTTTTTTCCCCTAGAACTTCCTCTTGCAATTTTCTACACCAAAAAAGCAGCAGCCTTATTTCTTTATTCGGATTCATTTTTTTCTTTTCGCAGAAATTTCTACTATAATTTCTGCGCAAAAAAGAAAAAAACCCCAAAAAAACCCAAAAAAAACAACCCAAAAAACCTCTTTTCCGCTGCTTTTTCCAGGTCTTTCCACCACAGCTTTCCGCGGCAAGGAATTCTTCACCGTCTTCCTGCAGAATGACGCGGAAGGCAGCCGCGCCGACATCCGGCTCCTCTTGACGGGTTACTACAAGTCCACCAAGGTGACGGTGACGATGCAGAGTGGCAACTTCAACAACACCGTCACCGTTGGAGAAGACCAAACGGTTTCTCTCCGCATCCCCGGCAACGCGGAACTCGTCGGCAGCCAGCTTGCGGAAAAAGCCGTCTTGATTCACTCCACCAAGGACATCTCCGTGGCCTACGTCAACTACAAAAGTTACACCGTGGGTGCCACCGTCGTTTTGCCCGTAGATAAATTGGGCAACAAATATTACGTGGTGACGCCGGGGAGCACCACCAAAGAAGGCTTGCATGAGTTTGTTGTGGCCGCCGGGAAGACCTCGGCCACCGTTTCCATCAATGTCAAGGGCAAGTTTTATTACTCAGGGAGTAATTACTCCCCTGGGTCCACCCTCCACATCTCCTTGAACCCCTACCAGAGCTTCCAGCTTCAAAGCACGTACAATTTATCCGGCACCAAGATCACGTCGGATAACGCTGTCCTGGTCCTCAGCGGACACAGTTGCGTGAAGATAAACACGGGTTGTGACTATGTGGTTGAGCAGCTTCTACCTGTCTCCTTGTGGGGGAAAGCCTACATCGTCCCACCCAACCCCTTGCAGCGGTACACCGACTTCGCCTACGTGGTGGCGGATGAAAAAGCCTCCATCACCTACATCAGAAATAATTTGGTGACCACCGAGGACGCCTTGCCCGGGCAAGTCCTCAAGTTCGAGATGAGCCAAAGTATGCCTCTTTACCTGAGCGCTTCGGTTCCGATTCAGGTGCTTTACTTCTTCACCGGTGCCTCTAAGAAAGACCCCTTCCTTCTCAACATCCCACCCATCTCCTCCTACTGCACGTCTTACCGGGTCAGCAGCCTGGACGGCTATCAGAACTACGTGGTCCTCATTGCCCGTAATGAGGACACCAGCACCACCACCCTCAACAAGAACACGGAGAGGACCATGTCCTGGCAAGCAATTCCTGGCACAGAATTCTCCTGGGCTACTGTCACCATGAGCGTGCCATCAGAAATCCGGACTGTTGAGCACCAGCAGACACCCCTCGGGCTCCTGGTCTTCGGCTTCCAGTATTATGCCGGTTACGGCTTTACTGGTCTTTGCGCCACACGTAAGTAGGTCCAACGCGTGGTTGCGTCTTGCCAACGTCCGGGTCTTCTCCGTGGTTGCCATTCATGGGGTTATTTTTCCCTTTTTCTGCAGCTTCTTTTCCACCTTGCGTTGACTACCAGGGATTGGAGGGGCGCAGGACAGCAGAGGGGCAATCCACCTGCGTCCAAGAAACCTTCTCGACCTGCTGGGTTACTGGCGATCCCCACTACCGAACCTTTGATGGGAAATCCTTTGATTTCATGGGCACGTGCACCTACACCTTGACCAAGACCTGTGATTCGGATCCAACCCTACCCGTCTTCAGCGTCAAGGCCAAAAATGAACACAGGGGCAACCCAAAAGTCTCCTACGTCAGCTCTGTGACTGTCCACGTCTATGACATTACCATCGTTGTGGTCAGATCGGAGAACGGCATTGTGAGGGTATGCAAGAAAAATAAGTACAGAATCCAAAGCAATATTGCATTATTTCACTGGAATAATGTATTTATGATCTGAAGGGTCTTTTCCAACCTAAACAATTGTATGATTTGCTGTGCATGCGTCAGTGACGCTACTGCATGGTCATCTCTTGCAAGAAGACACCTCGAAGTTCAAAAAACTCCATTTTTTGCCCCGTGTTTGAAGTTATTTGTTTCTTTTTCACATGGTTTGATGGTTGTTTTTTTTTCTCCTCCAGGTGAACAACCATCACTCCCGCCTCCCCATCTCCCTCGCTCAAGGAAAACTCCGCCTGTGGCAGAAGGGCAAGTCCGTGTTGATTGAAACCAACTTCAGGTTGAAGGTCCTTTATGACTGGGATGACCACGTGGTGGTGAAGCTCCCCAGTACGCTCTCCGGCAAAGTGTGCGGGATGTGCGGCAACAGCAATGGTGACTCCGGGGATGATGCCCTCATGTCCGATGGCAACCTGGCGCAGGACGCTGTGTTGCTGGGCCAGAGCTGGAAGGTGGCCCAAAAGGACCATCACTGCTGGGACAGCTGCAGCGGGGGCTGCAGAAGTTGCCAATGGGGGGAGGCGGCGAAGTACAAGGAGGAGACGTCGTGCGGGTTGCTCACCCAAAGCATGGGGCCCTTCAAGCACTGCCATGCCACCATCGACCCCAAAATCTACCTGAAAAACTGCGTCTACGACGTCTGCGTGAACGATGGGCTCCACATCAACCTGTGCCAAGCCCTCAAAACCTACGCGGATGCCTGCCAGGAGGAGGGAATCACCGTTTCCGACTGGAGGACGCTGGCACGTTGTCGTGAGTAGCTCCTGGTTGGCAGAAACTCCTCCTCCTGGGTGGGCAGGGGGCTGTGACCTTAAGACGGGTGGAATTAAGGGGCGATGGGATGGGAATGAGCAGAAAATAGGCAATAAAGGGAAATTCAGAAGGTCCAGAAAGTCCTTTGAGACTCTGAAAAGTCTCTGCTGAAAGTCCAGAAAGTCCATGCAGGCTCCAGAAAGTCTGTGCAGAAAGTCCCAGTCACAAAAGTCCATACAGAAGGTCCAAGGAGACCATGGAGACTCCCAAAAAATCCATGCAGAAGGTCCCGTAAGTCCATGAAGACTCACAAAAACCCATGCAGAAGGTCCAGGGAGACTCCCCAAAGTACCAGTAGATAGTCCAGAAAGTCCAAGTCCCAAAAGTCCATGCAGAAAGTCCATTCAGAAGGTACAGAGTCCTTTGAGACTCCAAAAAGCCTCTCCTGAAAGTCCAGAGAGTCTATGCAGGTTCCAGAAAGTGTCCAGAAAGTCCAAATCTCAAAAGTCCATGCAGAAGGTCCAGAAAGTCCATGGAGACTCCCAAAAGTCTCTCCTGAAAGTCCACTCAGAAATTCTGTGCAGGAGGTCCAAGAAGTCCATAGAGACTCTCAAAAGTCTAGGTAGATAGCCCAGAAAGTCCAGGAAGTCCATGCAAACTCTAGAAAGTCCATTCAGAAGGTCCATGCAGAAGATCCGGTAAGTTCATGAAGACTCTAGAAAGTACACGTAAATCTCCAGGAAGCCCACACTGGTTTTCTTAGAACTCTGCTGCGCTTCCTTACGGAGCATTATCTCCACCATGACCATGGTGTCCCATCCCACCACAGCCGCGGTGTCCCATCCCACCATGACCACGGTGTCCCATCCTTTTGACAGCTCTCTCCTGCCCGAAGAACAGCAATTACACCATGTGCGGCACTGCCTGCCCCGCCACCTGCAACAACAACGCGCTGCTGGCTGACTGCGATACCTCGACCTGCGTGGAGACCTGCAAGTGCCAAGAAGGTTTCATGTTCGAGGCCAACAAGTGCATCCCCAAGGATGAATGCGGCTGCGTCTTTGACGGCCTCCTCCACAGCCTCTACGAAGAGTTTTGGGGTGACAACACTTGCACCAAACGCTGCATCTGTGATGCGAAATCCCACAAGGCCGTATGCCAACCGGCCAGTTGCCGTGCCGGAGAAGAATGTCGGGTGGAGGAGGGCATCCAGGATTGCTATCCCAAGAGCTATGGGACCTGCACAGCGGTTGGTGGCACCCACTACGAGAGCTTTGATGGAGGGAAGTTCATCTTCCAGGGCACGTGCATGTACCAGTTCACTGGGGTGTGCGAGAAGAACCGAGATCTGAGGGACTTCCAGGTGCTGGTGCAGAATGGCCGCCAGGACGGCAAACCTCTGTCCTCCATCGCTGTCGTGACGATCAAAGTCTACGGCAAAATCATCGTGATCAGCCAGGAACACCCCGGCAAAATCACGGTGAGTTTAGCAAATGTTTATCTCCTCTCCACGTTCTTCACTTTCTCCTCCTCACCCCAACCTCCTTGTCCCATTTCTTCTCTTCCACCCTCACTCCTCTATTTTTTTATATTTTTTTTTTTTCTGTATTGGATAACGCTGAATCTTTTTCTCCAACCATGTGACTGAGATCCAAAGCTACCAGGTCTGCTTGTCCCACGTTAATCGAGATGAGATTTAATTGCCTAAACATCAAGATCTCCACCCAAAGCGGGAGATTGGTGCTTGACATAAGCCGTGGAGCTTCAGGCACCGTTCACCTCAAAGCTGGTGGGCATCTGGATTTGGGGCAAATGATTAAATCTGAAAAGTCTTCTTCTACATAATTTGGGTGCTTTGGTTGGAGCCCAAATTACAGGTGGTGTGAAAACACAATTTTTCCATTGGATACCAAATTTTATTATCTTTTTGTTTTGTTTTGCTTTTGTCCCTAGATTGATGACCGGTTGGTCAACCTACCATATCAACACAGAGATAAGAAGATCTCCATCTACAGAGGCGGGCAGGAGGCGGTGGTAGAGACAAACTTTGGCCTCACCGTCACCTACGACTGGCAAAGCCAAGTCACCGTGTCAGTGCCCAGCACTTATGCAAACGCCCTGTGTGGCCTCTGCGGGAACTACAACGGGAAGGCGGATGATGAGATGATGATGAAGAACGGCCAAAAGACATCAAACCCAGATGCCTTCGGGCACAGCTGGAAGGTGACCGACATCCCGGGTTGCGTGGAACTGTCGCAGGTGACATGTCCTGGCATAACAGCGGCTCTGCAGCACCATGAGGTCTCACAGACGGGTTGCGAGATCATCTCGCAAGTGGATGGACCCTTCAGAGCTTGCCATGCTCATGTGGATGCCTCCAATTACTTCCAAAACTGCGTACATGATTTTTGCCTCTTCCCGGACCAAGAAGATGTGATATGCCACGTCATCGCCCGCTACACCGCTGCCTGCCAGGCCGCTGGCGTGAACATTGAGACGTGGCGGGAGAACGATTTCTGCAGTAAGTTGGGCTAATTGGAGGGGTTTTTGCTTTTTGAGAGGTCATGAGCATCCAAGGAAACTCCAATCCTTGGCCAAACCCATGTGGGGATGAACCAGAGGTGGGAATCATCTCACTTAGTGGTGCTTTATCCCACCCAACGTTGGTCCCATCATCTCTGTTTACAGCCAATGCCCAGAAACAAATCCTTCCAAGGAACAAGATGTCTCATCCGACTGTGACGGGTCGAATAATTTAGCTTCAATAAGCCCAAATTTCTTGGCGTTGGCTAAAACGAGAGTGACGGCTAATTGCCAGGATCATTTAAAGGGCAAAACCCTTGAGATGCACCAAAAATATCTAAATCAGGGGAGAGGGATCTACCCTGGAAGTTGATTGGGGACCCAATGTGGGAGTAATTCCGTCGCTTGAGGGAACGTCCTCGTTTCCTCCACGACAATGGGGAAAACCAGGTGATTCAGGGGCCGAAAAGCCCACCTCAGAAGGGTTGAAATGTCCCTTACGGACATCCCTTCCTTCATCGTGTCTACAGTGAGGAAGAGATGAGATTTAACCATGAATTGGTTAAAAAAAAAAAATATATATATAAATATATATATATACACACATCTGGTGAACCTCATCACCAGGTACTTCAAATTCATATCTGATGAACTTCATCACCAGGCCCCTCAAATTCACACCTGGTGAACCTCATCACCAGGCACAAGTGTGTCCCTAATTGCACGAAAATCGTAGGATCTGGCCTGTAATTTCCTCGCTCCTCACAAAATTTCGTCATTTCGTGGCAGGTATTTCGTGTCCTGCGAACAGCCACTACGAGCTCTGCTCCCAGGGCTGCAGCCAGACCTGCAGCAGCATCTACGCCCCGATGAAATGCTCGGAACGGTGCAGGGAAGGCTGCGTGTGTGACAAAGGCTTCACGCTCAGCGGCGACGAGTGCGTCCACATGTCCAGGTGCGGATGCCTCCATCAGGGCTTCTACTACAAGGCAGAGGAGATCTTCTTCCCAACCAAACAGGAGAAATGTCAGTGCAAGGCTGACGGCACTGTGGAATGCGAAAAAGTTTCTTGCCCTGGAGGCGGTGAAGGCAAAGAGATCGACGGTGTCTTCCAATGTCCACCTGCCATGCCCGGGGTCTGCGTGGCCACCGGTGACCGCAACTATTTGTCCTTCGATGGGACGGCTTTCAACATCTCAGGCACCTGCTCCTACATCCTCACGGAGACCTGCGCCGGTGACGGCGTCACACCATTTGTTGTGAAAATTGAGAAGACCGCTCGGCAGAAGAGGAAGGTCTCTGGCATCCAAGCATTGTCCGTTGAAGTCTACGGATTCACGTTGACCTTGAGGCGAGGCAAGAGGGGAACTGTCATGGTAAGGCGGTACTTCGTGGTCCACCTCTTTCTGGGCGCAAACACGCTGGTGACAAAGTCTATGGGCTCCTGTTGGCTTTGCCATGAGGCAAGAGGGACACAGTCGTGGTAGGGACGCAGTCGTGGTAGGTCCACGCGTGGTGGTCCACCTCTTTTAGGGTGCAAACATGCTGGCATCAAACACGTTGGGCTCATGTTGACCTTGACGCGAGGCGAGAGGGGAACCATCATAGTCTGTGCTTTGTGGTCCGTCGTTTTTGTGAGTGCAAACGTTTCGGTGACAACGTTTACAGGTTCGTGTTGACCTCGGTGTGAGGCAACAGGGGCCCTGTCATGGTGGATCGTGAAGCACAGCTGTACCACTTTTCGGTGGGCAAGCATGCTGGTGTCAAAGTCTTCAGGCTCAGGTTGACTCTGGCGTGAAGCGAGAGCTGAATGGTCACAGTGAGGCCGCGTTTTGTGGTCCAGCTCTTTTCGGGTGTGAACATGGGAGCGCAAAAATTGTTCTTCCTTGATGGAGGGAAGACCTCCCCCCTATCTCCAAGACAAAGCCATGCTCATTCCCACTTTGCCTCCTAGTTTCAAAGTGGGAGCCATAAAGCCATTAAAAGGTTGGTTGGAAGGTGCTTCCTCCAATGTTTTTTGGTTCCTACCTCCATAGCCGCCTCCTTGTAGCATCCTTGAGGCTCACTGGAAGATTTCTCTCTCCCTGTCCCAGGTGGACTCCATATCCTACCACCTCCCAGCCATCCTGAGCAACGGAAAGGTCCAGGTATACCAACACGGGATGGGCGTCATGCTTCAGACTGACTTTGGCCTCGTCATACGCTATGACCTTCTCTACCACGTGACGGTCACGGTCCCGCAGAGCTACCAGGGCCACCTTTGTGGTCTCTGTGGCAACTACAATGGGCAACGCAACGATGATTTCCTCCTCCCCAGTGGCCACCAGGCTCCCAATGAGATAGTCTTTGGCTCTGCCTGGAAAACGCCTGGTACGTCTTGCAGCGATGACTGCTCCAGGGACGACTGCCCCATCTGCACGGAGGAGAAGAAGGCAGTCCTCCAGAAACGCAACTACTGCGGCATCCTCCTGGAACCAAAGGGTCCCTTTGAGTCCTGCCACCACCTCATCAACCCAACTCTGTATTACCAAGCCTGCCTCCACGACGTTTGCCTCACTAAAGGGGACACCCGTGTCCTCTGCCAGAGCATCCAGAGCTACGCAACCTCTTGCCAAGACGCCGGTGTCATCATTGAGGCTTGGAGAAGACCTTCCTTCTGCTGTAAGTGGGGGAAACACGGGTGGGAAATGTCCTTCATGGCCAGGAAGTCACATCCCGTTGCATTTAATTAAAAAAAAAAGAAGGCAATTTATTTCTAAGGGAAAAGATGTGATGACCACCTTTGACGTCATGGAGCGATGGAAATGGTGCTCTTGGGTTGGGAGCCCAGGGTGGGGAGGATGACGGCGGCGTGAAGATAATTACATCGTGGGGGTGTGTTTCCATTGGCGTTGAGGAGAAATGAGAAAAGCCAACGCAAGCGCCAACCGGTTACGTTCCCATCCACGTTTTGGGCAAAGAGGAGAAGCCAACGCCAGCGCCAACGGGGCGAATTTTTGTTGATGCTGAGGGCAGATGGGAAACGCCACCACCAAGAAAAATTCACCTGGTTGGTGCTTGCGTTGGCTTCTCCCACTTCTCCGTAACACCAAGCGCCAACGGGTTGTGTTTTCATCAACGTTCGGGCTCTGTCACCTCCCTGGGGTTCTACCCTGGGTTCTTCCACTCAACATTCAATCTTGGGATCATCATCTTTCTCTCCTTCCAGCTCTCAGGTGCCCGGCCAACAGCAACTACTCCCTCTGCACCAACTTCTGCGTCAACAGCTGCACAGGACTTACAGATGCCTCCAAATGCCCCCAAAACTGTGTCGAAGGTTGCCAGTGCAATAAAGGGTACATCTCTGAAGGGCACAACTGCATTCCTCAGGACAAATGTGGATGCTTTGTGGATGGGAAATATTACAAGGTAGTAAATTCCTGAGTTTGGGGCAATTTGGGGTTTATTTGGGTTTGGGGTTGGTTGGGGGTTTTTTTTGCGTTTTTTCTCCTGCCTACGTTGCAGCACGTTGCTCCAAAAGCGACGTGTGCGCGGCTTGAAGCACCTCGCCCAAAAAAAACCCCTCAAAATCTTCCATCTTCCAAGAGATTCTGTGGATATGAAGAAAATTTGGGTATTTCCATCTCTTTTATCGCTTGGGGTGAAGGTGCTGGCAGAGATGTGGAATGCCCGGATAGGCGCAACGATTTCCGCAGCTGGACGCGCTAAATAATAACATATTTTTGCTTCAGACGAGGTGGAAGAAGGCAAAGCGATTGGGGGTTTTTCTTTTTTCCCCTCCTTTTTTTCCTTGCAACAAAAACGAGACGTCCCTCAGCAGTTTTGCATTTTGCGAAGCTGCTTGTTCTCTCCGGTAGATTTCAACGCATGATTGATTTTCCCCCACCGCCCCTTCTCCGTGTTTTTACGCGTTTCTGCCTAACGCAGTTTGCTTTTCTCATCACGCTTTGCAACCTCTTGCCCTGCAGGCCTACGAGTCCATCTTGAAGGACAACTGCCGTCAGCTTTGCACGTGTGTCCCCAGCAAGGGCGTGACTTGCAGCAGCCACAGCTGCACCGATGATGAAACCTGTGAAATCCGGGACGGGGTCTTGGGTTGCATCAATCAAAGTAAGGAACAATGGAGTTGTTTGAGTGGAAAAAAGAAAACAAAACAAAACAAAACAAAACAAAACCCAAAAAATGGGAGGGATTTTGGAGCCAGAGGAGATCCTGGAGCTGGTCTGGATGTTTGATGTAGAGGTGTGGGATGAAGTGGAAAGTCTACAGCAAGGGGGAGATGGGAGGCTACGGATCCCATCTCCAGCCCTAAGAAGGTCAGGGATGTGGTGGGAGGATTTTGGAGGAGCAAAGTGCTTCAGAAAAGCCATCCCTTGGTTTTACATCCACCCAGAGGTTCTATTTTAACCACGGTGGCACCTTCTCGAAGGACGGGTGCAATCTTGGGTAACGATGAACCCAATCCTGACACTTTTCCAAGCAATGGGATGGGGGAGACAGCTGAAAAGGGGAAATACGGATTTGACGATGGATTCTTGTGCTCTGATTTAACATCTCGGAGCTGCCAATCTCCTGCCCAAGCCCAAGCGGGAGCAGAGGACGCTTGGGTGGGACCTCAACACCGGTGAAGATGCTTGGTTTGCATGGTGACATGGGGTGTGCCCCTCACTAGGACATCTCCTGTGGTTTCTCCCATGGTTTCTTTTCTTTCCAGATCCCTGCAAAGCCCTTCGGTGCCGGCCCAAGGAGAGGTGCAAGTTGAAGGATGGCAAAGCCAAGTGTGTCCCAACCCAGGTTGCCACCTGCTGGGGTTGGGGCGACCCCCACTACCACACCTTCGACGGGCTCGATTTTGACTTCCAAGGCACCTGCACCTACACCATGGTCGAATCCTGCGGGAACGACACCAAATTGGTGCCCTTCAAGGTGGAGGCCAAGAACGACATCCGGAGCGGGGTGAAATCCGTCTCCTACGTGAGCTTGGCCAACATCAAGGTCTACGGTCAACGCATCTCCATCCATCGGAGGGAAGTGGGCAAAGTCAGGGTGAGCTGACCTAAAATGGAGGGAAAATTGGCCTTTCCCCATCTGGTTTTTTTTTTCACCTATCTCTTCCTCACCTCCTTCTTCATCCATCTCCTCCATCACGTTCAACTCCTCTTCCTGCTCTATCAGGGCCACCGTTATTTTTTTGGCTCGGTCAATCCAACCAGAACGTGGATTATTTTTGAAATGTTGGGATACGCCGAGAATAAGGTCCCTTGCATGGGGCAACCCAAGGTTGTCTTTGGGGAAGCTAAAAACCACCAAAGGTGGCTGTGGTAGGTCTCCAAGAAACCTCAAAGCTGGTGAGATACCCCCATGGGAGGTCTGTGGCGGTGAGGCAAAAGCAAAACCTGATGAAGGCGGTGATGTCATGAAACTGGAGGGGGGGGGGGGCGTTTTGATGCACAGAGCATCTCAGCAGCCCCTGAGGAGGGTTTAGCTCCAAGTTTGGATCATTCCAGGAGGGAACGGACCTCGCGGTGGGTGGTGGCACGCCGCAGCGTCACTGCAGCAGGCAATTGCACGCAGCAGTCAGGCTCCTCAGCAGTCCTTGCGCACCGTGGCAGGTTGCTGCTACGCTGTAGCATCGTCCCAGCAAATATTGCGCTCCGCGGCAGGTGATCGCACGTTGCGGCATCACCGTAGCGGCAGCTGCACGCCGCAGCGGGTGATTGCACGCCGTGGGATCACCGCAGCAGTGGTTGCACGTCAAAATGTGGGTCCATGCCCTCAGCCTTGCTGCAGGGGAGGGGGTGTTGCACGCTGCGGAGGGCAATTGCACGCTACGACATCGCCGCAGCAGTGGTTGCGTTGTTGCAGCAACAACCCAGCAGTGACTGCACGCTGCCGTGGGCAACTGCGGCGACGTTGCAGGGCGATCGCACGGCGCCGCGAGCGCTCGCTCACCGCTGCGACGCAATTGCACACCGCCGCTGCGTCACCAGAGCAAGGCGATTGCACGCTGCGAGCAGCCCGGCAGCAATCGCGTGCCGCGGCGAGTTGCTTGCGCGCTGCAACGAGCGATGGCTGCGGAAGCCATGGCGTGCCGCAGTGAGGCGGTCGCACGCCCCAAACCCAGGTCGGCGCGCTCGCGTCACGCTCGCCTCCGGTGCTTTTCACCCGCAGGTGAACGAGGTGCTGACGTTGCTCCCGGTGAGCCTGGAGGATGACAAGGTGCAGATCTTCCAGAGCGGGCTCAGCGCCGTGCTGGAGACAGATTTTGGGCTGCGGGTAACGTACGACTGGAACTGGCATCTGCTCATCGACCTCCCCAGCAGCTACTACAAACACACGTGCGGCCTCTGCGGTAACTTCAACCTCAAACCCGAGGACGACGTCCCCCAGAGCGGTAGCGACCTCGCCGCCGTGGTGGCCTGGGCCAAAGGTTGGAAAGTTCCCGACGACGACCCGTTTTGTTGGGATTATTGCGAAGGAACATGCCCGGTGTGCGAGGAGGAGAAAAAGGAGCTTTACGGGGGCAACCAGTACTGCGGTCTCATCAAAAAAACCTTCCAAGGGCCCTTCAAGGCTTGCCATGATGTCATCAAGCCCCAGGATTTCTACCTCAACTGCCTCTACGACGTGTGCATGAGCGAGGGGGCGAAGAAAATCCTCTGCAAGGTGCTGGAGGCTTACGCGTCCACCTGCAAGAAGCACGGGGCCGTCGTGCACGACTGGAGGACGCCGTCGGGCTGCCGTAAGCAACGGATTTCCTCCTCGGTCAATGTGGCGGGGTGGTTTTTTTTTTTGCAAAGAAAGGGAATGTCTAGCGTGGGATGATGCATGCAAAGCACTCGGTGTTAGTTGCACAGGGGAGCGGCCCGCTCCGGGATGTTGCACGCGAAATAATCGTTGCGTTTGCACGGGGTAGTATGCGGGATGTTGCACGCAAAGCATTTGATTCATGAACACGGTGCAAGATCCATCCCCGGGGTATTGCACGCGAAGCGCGCCGTGCATTTGCACGGTGCAAGATCCATCCCCGGGATGCTGCATGCAAAGCGCTCGGTGCAGGATCCGTCCCCGGGACGTTGCGTGCAAAGCGTTCGATGCTTTTGCACGGTGCAAGGTCCATCCCAGGGGGTGTTGCACGCAAAACGCTCGTCGCACGAACGCTTTGCCCCACCCACGTGCTGCTGCCGCACCCTCCCTCTCTAAACGCCCCTTTTCCTTCCCCCCCGCAGCGTTACCCTGCCCCGAAAACAGCCACTACGAAGCCTGCGGCAACGCCTGCCCGGCCACTTGCACCAACCGGGACGCGCCCGCCGCTTGCACCCAACCTTGCGTGGAGACCTGCGCCTGCAACAAGGGTTACGTCCTCAGCGGCGGCCAGTGCGTGGCGGTGGGCAGCTGCGGTTGCACGCGCGACGGTCTCTACTACCGTCCCGGCGAAGAGTTTTGGGCCGATGAGAGCTGCCAGTCTCGGTGTAAGTGCGACCCGGATTTGGGTATGGTGGTGTGCAAGGAGGACGGTTGCAAGGTGGGCGAGAAGTGCGCCGTGGTGAAGGGCGTGCGGCGGTGCGTGGCCAAGAGCCACGTCATCTGCGTGGCCACCGGCGACCCCCATTACACCACCTTCGACGGGCACCGCTATGACTTCATGGGCACCTGCGTCTACCAGTTGGCCGCCCTCTGCTCCAACGACCCCACCCTTGTTCCCTTCAACGTCACCGTGGAGAACAACAACCGGGGCAGCCACGTGGTCTCCTACACCAAGGAGGTCACCCTGAACGTCTACAACATGACCCTCAGCCTCAGCCAGGCGCACCCCCAGAAGCTCAAGGTAGGGGAGAATGAGGTGCCGGTTGAGTTGCAAGGTCATTGCGTGGCATCTGGGTGGGCTTCAAGGTCCTTGCGTGGTGTTTAGGTGAGGTGCAAGGTCATTGCATGACATTTGGGTGGGCTTCAAGGTCCTTGTGTGGTGTTTAGGTGGGGTGCAAAGTCATTGCATAGCATCAGGTTGGGTTGCAAGGTCGCTGCGTGGTGTCCTGCTGGGTTGCAAGGTCATTGCATGACATTTGGGTGGGCGGCAAGGTCGTTGCGTGGTGTCTCGGTGGGCTTCGAAGTCATTGCATGGCGTCTCAGTGGGCTTCAAACTTGTTGCATGGCATCTTGGTGGGCTTCAGAGTCATTGTGTCGCATCTTGGTGGGCTTCAAACTCGTTGCATGTCATCTTGGTGGGCTTCAGAGTTGTTGCGTGGCATCTTGGTGGGCTTCAGAGTCATTGCGTAGAGTCTTGGTGGGCTTCAGAGTCATTGTGTGGTGTCTTGGTGGGCTTCAGAGTCATTGTGTGGTGTCTTGGTGGGCTTCAGAGTCATTGCGTGGCAATATTCAACCCACATTGCCCTTCCAGGTCAACGGGATCCTGCTGGATCTACCCTTCAACCACGGTGACAAGCTCCAGGTCTACCTCAGTGGCGTCCACGGCTTCATCAAGACCGACTTCGGGGTCATCGTCACCTTCGACTGGTACAGCTACGCCAGGGTCATCCTCCCCGTCACCTACTCGCAGGCCGTCTGCGGCCTCTGCGGCAACGCCAACGGCGACCCCCAGGACGACTTCGCTTTGCCCGACGGGCAGCGTCCTACCGACGAAATCCAATTTGCCGATTTCTGGAAGGTGGCCGACGTCCCCGGTTGTTGGGCCGGTTGTACCGAAGCTTGCCAAGTCTGCACCGAAACGGAGAAACGCGCCTACCGCGGCGACAAACACTGCGGTCTCCTGGTGAAGAAGCAAGGACCTTTCGCCGCCTGTCACGGCACCATCGACCCGACCCCCTACTTCAACGATTGTCTCTTCGACGTCTGCCTCTACAAGGGGCATCAGGAAACCGTCTGCAGCTCCATCAGCGCTTACGTCACCGCGTGTCAGAGCCGCGGCGTCCGGATCAAGCCGTGGCGCAACGCCGCCTTCTGCAGTACGTGAAGATCGGAGGGGTGGTGGGATCTGCCGGGGGTTGCGGGCGCAAAGGCGGGCGGTGGTTGTGCGTGCAACGCTGTTTCGCTTGAGCTGAGGGCCGGGGGGTTTGCACGCGCGAGGGGTTTTTTCGTTTGCACGAAGGGCTGGCACGCACCAGGGGCTCGGGATTTGCACGCACGAAGGGCTTTCTAGTTTGCGCGGATGTGGCTGGGCTTCAAAGCACGAAGAGTTTGGGTCTTGCACGCATGAAGGGCTTGGGTCTTGCACGCACGAATGGCTTGGGTCTTGCACACACAAAGAGCTTGTGTCTTGCACGCACGAAGAGCTTGGGTCTTGCACGCACGAATGGCTTGGGTCTTGCAC